>JAPKLY010000733.1:0-72405 GCA_026898435.1 Prunella vulgaris | reverse complement strand
ATATTTATAATTATGTTTTATTATTTATTAAATAATTATTAAATACTAAATACATTTTTTAGAATAATCATATTTAAAATAAAAAATAAGTATTTTTAAATAAAATTATATAATCTTATATATTTTATAAAAAAATTTAATTTAAAATTAATATATAATTTTTTATAACAAAAGGACTATAATCGAAAAATTAAAAAGATAAAGGATTAAATCTGGACTCAAACAAAGTTACAGGACCATTTTTGATATTTTCTCCTGACAGGTGTAAATTCCGGCCAATTTTTTTAATTTTCGGCGGAAAGGAGCATTTTTTATAACAAAAGGACTATAATCGAAAAATTAAAAAGATAAAGGACTAAATTTGGACTCAAACAAAGTTACAGGACCATTTTTTATATTTTCTCTGCATATAACCTGGGCCTAAAATTAAATCATAAAAGAGATGGAATTAAATTGGCCCATCATTCACTTTCACTTTAAATAATTTACTTAGCCCAATAAATTTTAAATAACATTATGGATTAAAGAAATTGCACTTTTAGCCCATTAAGTTATAATTTAAATATAACTTTGCTCCTATAATTTCTTTGTCAATTTTAATCCTCTATTTGTCTTGTAGTCCTTTTACTTCAACTCCTCATCATGGTCCACTTCAAGACAAGCAAGTAATTTTTTTGAGTTCGACATCTTATCATCCTCAACAACGAGAATCAACATTTGGACGAGGGGACCTATCTTCGCGTGGAGAAGCCATTGATTGACAAGTATGTAGACTCTGTGCCATAAACAAGCAACGAGTTCTGCATCGAAGAGTGATTTGTGTAAGAATTGCTCATTTTTTAGGGTGCTTAATTTGATTAAATTCATAGGATCCATTCATTTTTATATTTAAAATTGATTTATTGTGCTTAATGGCCAAGAAAGGCATTTGTTGATATTTTGTAGGAAATATGTGATTTTTGGAGCAAAATACATATTTATATTTTTGGAGTAGGGATGAGTCGAGAAGAATCGAGAGTAAATAAATGGGCTCATTAATCTTTACCATTAGTGTCTCATTTAAATCAAGAAAATTGAGCCCAAAGGAAAGAGTTTTCAGCCCAATTGAATTAAGAGAAGAAAGGAAAATGGGAGAAGACAGCTTTTGGTTTAATTCCTTTGACCAAGTAAAATTCAGTAAGATAGAAACGTGGACCACTTCTCCTCCTCACAACTCTCTCAACCTCTTCCAGAATCCAGAGTAATTGAAGACCACCTCTCTTCTGAATCCCAGCCGCCCGCCGTCGCGACAGCACAGCTCACAGCCGCCGACAACCGCGCAAGCCATCTGAAGCTCAGCCGTACATCGCCGGAAATTTGAAGAAAATGTTGCCGGAATTAATGGCCGAAAGCCTGGAAACTGCTCCGTTTCCATTCTTCGCCGGAATTGAGCCGAGGAAGAAGACGCGCTCACTCCTCGCCGGAATCCTTCTCAGCCCACAGCGCCTCCATTGTAGCACCCCACCAACAGCATAGTCGCCGGAGAAGAAACAGCCCCGCCGCCTCCCCTGTTTCTCGCTCCAGCCGCCGGATTTGAAGAAGCTGCGTAACCGACAGCGCTGCAAAAATTGCCCATGCCCAGAAGTTGTTCTCGCTCACACCTCGTGCCGGAATTGAGCCTCCTCAACCCCTGCTTCCCAGCCAATGCCGTCGCTGCTGAAAGCCCAGAAGATGCCACACCAGAAATTGAAGACTCGAGCCACCACCGACAGCCATCTTCGCCGAAAATCGAAGCTCGCCGGAATCCGCACAGCTTCACCGGGAAGCCGTCGTCGAAGAAGAAAAGAGGTAAAAGTGTGTTCTCAATTGATAAGTCGCTGTGGGAAGAGTTGCTATTCCGCTTTGAAGAGTCGTTATTTTGTGCTCGTGCAACCGTGCACGATCGAGCTTCCTTAAGAAATTTACGTAGCAAAATGGTTGGAATTGTTGCTCGACCACTTTTGGTCGAGCAAAGCTACTCGACCGAGCACAAACAAAAATCAGAAAAGTCAGAATTTTGACGGCTTGATTTCTGCCACGTGGAAGGAGAATTGGGCCTTGGCCCATTTTATTTTGCTAAAGTAAAAAGAAGCAACGTAGGTTTTCAGATTATTGAAAAGGTTTTCACACAAAATTAGGAAATTTGAGCAGCTTTGGTTTTTACATTTTTGTGGGGAGCTCCTCTCTCACATACTACACTCATTAGATTAGTATTTTAATTTTATTGCAATTTCTAGTTAGAATCTTGATTGGGCATTTAATTTTTTGAAGTATTGAAGGATTGGGAACTCAAGAGGTGATATTGTTCTTTTATTTAAGCTTTTAATGGTGATTTTCTTGTTTAATTTTTATTTTAGTGTTATGATTATGTGTTTGATGTTTTTAGTCATGGGCTAACTTTTCTATGCTTTGGGTGTTTGATTTGTGATGGAAATTAGTGTGTTCATGATTTGATTGTCTTGATTTTGCTATGGGAATTGGTTATGTGTTTTTATTAATGTGTTTATCTTGATTAGATTAATTGAATTGATTTAGTATCTCTTAGTTGATGGGTATATGCTACAATGAGAGTTGGGTGTGTACTTTGTTTGCTTTGTAGGGAAAGATTGTTTGATTAATTGGATTAAACTAGTAATCTATTACGCCGGGAGGGGGTAGATGGCTTAGATCACCATTAATAGACATTATGTTCTTTAAATCGAGGATTTGAGAATTTTGTGAGAGGGGAATTATAGGGATTAGTAACCGTGTTGAACCTTTCTATAGTTCACTACCCTATGTACTTGTCATGTTGCTTGATCACCTAAGCCTCAAAAGGGATTGATCTTCAAATGTTTTGTGGTAGCCTTTAACTCATTCCAAGAACATAACAAATGATAAATGGTTAAGTCGTGAGAAACATTGATCGAAATTGTGAGGAGAACACCCGAAGCATACACATCTCTTGCACTTCTCGGAAGTTAGTTGGTAGTTTTAATTGCTTTCTAGTTTAATTGTTGCTTATTTTTATTTCTTGCCATCCGGACTTGCCACTATAGTATCATGACGACACATAGCCTTGGGGCTCCACTACACTCCTAAATCTTAGGCCGATAACTACTTGGTGGTATACTTGCAATACTACAATTACCCATCCGCTTTTGGGTAGATTTGCTTGTGTTCTAAAACGTGCAAAAATACGAAAAAGTCAAAGAGTGGTCTCAAGAGTTCTCAACATCCAAATCAACTAAGGTGTTGATCTTGAAGGCTCTGGTCATGAAGATCCTGATCCAAGCAATGTAGAGCCTCTGCCAATACTTAGACGATGCATTGTCATGGGCAAGAATGGATGGGGCGGCCCTCTAATATTTGTTGGCAAGTTCCACTTTATCGAGGGCTACTAGGAGTGGATGAAAGACATTCTAAGCTATTGTAAGAGGACTCTTCAAGATTCTAGAATTTACGATGCTATCTTCGTGTCACTGTTCACCTACGACTGCAACTCATAATTGATCAAGGTCTTCTGTGAGGCGTGGTGTCCTTCCACCAACACTTTGTTGACGAGCATCGGGAGATGCCCATGTCACTTTGGGATACGCACGATTGGATGGGGCTTCCTTTGACAAACTACATGTTCGACGAGGTTGTGCCGGACAAGACAGAGTTACTTGACAAAACTTTAGATGATCTTTACATTCCACAGAATTGACAATACCTGCCGCATGCCAACCACATCCGTCGAGGAAGCACACCAGTGGGCAAGGTATCCATTTCCCTATGGATAGAATTTTGGTTGATCAGGCCTTTGAAGCACAGACAACCACATGTTCGAGTCGAGAAGAGGAAGACATCTCGTTCAAAGTTAACTTTCAACCCTATTGGTGATCTGAACAAGCACAAGGCATGCACTTCTTCTGAATTAGATGAGCATGTAATCATTCATCAACATATAGATATAGCCATGGATGGCCACAAAAAGCATATACGACTCTTAGGGTGATCTTACTAGCTGCCCTACGCTTATGGAAATGACCGCCAGAAGAGGAAGAGTCTCACACCCTACTGGTGGAGAAAATCAGGCCGCTCTCACAACGAATCTAGCAAATCTCCGATAAAAATATGAAGATGCACGAGTCCCAAATGAGACAAAATAATAGAATTGTGGATGATTTTGTGTGTTTGATCAATTATATTATACCAATCAATATATACATGCATGTTAGTTAAATGTTGAATGAGCACACAATTCATCTCATTAGGTCCGATTTATAGAGCAACGACTCGCAGATTAAACAATTCACTTTAATTAATTAATTAATATATAATAGATACTTAATTTTTAATTTTAACAATTTCATATTAAACGAGATCACTAACAAATATTCTTAGATAAAAAATAATTTAAAATATAAAATAATTTCACAATAAGATAATATTTAACATATATGAAGGTTAATATTGAGTAGTGATGTATATGAGCTCTAGCCTCTAAGGGTAGAGTTGTTTCTTGTTTCGAGATTTAAGTGTGTTTAAGCAAGTCATTACTCTAAATTTCTAAAATTTAAAATTTTTAATGAATAGTAAAAATATTTGTTTGTTTTGAGATTTTAGTAAGGTACATTTATATCAAATTAGAGTGTATAGATTATTATATTATTAGATTGGGTGAGAGAAAAATAGAGAGAGAATGAGTAGATGGTAAAAAGTAATGATGCAATTGTACTGAATTTTGCAATAATAGGTGTATAAGTAATTATAGGTGTGAATTGAGATAGATATTTGAAATTACAATTTTAAATTCCAAACCCGTATGGCACGTGGATCGCAAAATCCTAAATCCATTCGGGTGAGTCCCAAAACAAACATAGTATATTCAACGGGCAACAAGATACCACAAAACTTAAGTATGAGAATATTAAAATACAAAATTAGATACAACATCTAAAATTTAAATTTTAAAATAGGATTAATATCAATTTTGATCATCAAATTTTACCTCAATTTCAGCTCTCGGTCATCAAATTTCACTTGTCATAAAAAATAGTTACTAAATTACATATTTTCAATCTTTTTTGCCAACTTGTTAGTTGACTAGGGTGCAAAATGTAATTTTCATAAGCAAATTATTTCATAAATAAAATCTAAAATCTAAAATTAGTTTAAATATTAAATAGGAAAACTTTAAGAAATTTCAGATTTTAACAAATTAAAAAATCATTTATTAAAATAATACGTTCATTAAACCTAAGATAAAATCCTAAAATTTATAAATTTATTTTGGAATTAATTAGATTTTAGTAATTTTTAATAGAATAAATTTTTTAAAATAATTTTCTTTCTCTTACTTGTTAAGTTTGTAAGTATAATTGCTTTTATATTATAAACATATTTTTAAGAATCAACAGTTAGAGTAAATATGCCAAGATTGATTTAAATCTGTATAAATTCTAAATTTTAAACATTAAAAACATGTTAAATCTACAATGATTTTGTAAAATGTTTTTTTAAGTGACTTTATAATTATTTTAAAATTATTAAAAAATTCAAGTTAGTATTTTGTTAAAAAAATTAATTAATTCATAATTTTAAGGATTTATCTAGATTTTAAAAAATATTAAAATATTTAATTTTCTGGTTAAATTAGTATTTACATTTTTCTTTATAATTTTTAAATATTTTTTTAGTTGTATATTTTATTTAAGTAAATTTATTGAATAATTTAATTTACTGGAGTAATGAATTATATTAAAATATTACTTCAAAAACGAAAATATTTACTAAATTCTAAATTCTATTTGTTAAATATATTGCTTCGAAAAGACACATTTAACACATTAGATGAGTTACATCAGTTGACTAACTAATTACTATCAATTTATAGCCTGTCATAAATATGTTGTTTAGTGACTAATTTGGATGGCGAGTACAATTGTTCAAATCAATATTGAGGTACGTAAAGTTTGAAGATCAAAATTAATATTAACCCCTAAAAATATTTTCACCTACTAAAAATTAGTTTAAAAACTAAATTGGGCTAGGAGTTTATAATTTATTTTTATTTTCTGGTTAATTAAAAAAATTACAAATTTGCAAATTAATTATGTACCAAAAAATATACTTCTTTGTAAATATTATAAATTAATTTATAAATATAGTTATTTTTTAAAATTAATATGCAAATGTCCCTTAAAAAATATGTCGGTTGCGCAGGCCAAACAGTACGATCCAAAATGATTGTGTATCAATAGGCCTCCCCATATCGATCGCTAAGCTTGAACTTTTAAATTTAAATGATACAATTTGGATTCATTTCACATTTCTAGCTATGTATGCGTATAATTAATATTTCTTTGATTTATAGTGATAATACACATAATATTACACACACACACACACACACACACACATATATATATATATATATATATATTACATTTATTTGTTATCGAGTCAGCTTCCAAACTCAACCTAAATCTACTAGTTAATTAATATAAATTAATAGTAGTAGTTTGTGTTGAATGTGACTCAATACCCATTTTAGGATATGGACTTGGTATTGTATTTAAGTAATAGAAGAGAATTAATACTAGCTTTAGGAAAACAAAAACTCAAAATGCTAAAGTTTTAATTTGTCAAAATTAGTTAATTACTAAAAGTATCTGTAATAAAATTCTCAGTCTTTTTCATAAAACTAATTCAACTTTGGACCTCCATTAACATTTGAATATATATACGATATATATTACTATTAATTATTTACATATATATGCTTGTTTTACGAAAATATTCACAAACACACACATAAAAACCCATGCATTGACAACACCAAATCTAATAGTTCAAAATTTCAAACAGAACACAAGCATAAGTCAAAAAAATTCCAAATAAAAAAGAACTCGTCACCAAACCCCATAATCACCAAAGTATTAATTATTAATTGGAAATTTTGCGAAATGTTCCCATACAATCTTTAATAACAAATAAACACGCAACGGACTAAACATATCCATAATTTGAAATTGAATTGGATATGATTGATCCAAAATGAGATTTAAAGAATATTAGTTGCATGCTTTCACCTATTTATACCCCACGACCTGCTCAATATGGCTCAAACCAAACACTACCAAACTACGTACATTGATCTCCTCATCATTTGTCCAAATTAGCTAGGTTGGCCAAAGAAATATGAAGGTGAACATAGAGAGGAGTAGGCTAGTTAAGCCTTTCTACCAAAGCACATCTCCTCCCACCTCGAGTTATACTCCCTTAACCGTGTTTGATACAATCACATACAATCAACACATAGCCGTAATTTATGCATATCGCCCTCCGAACCCCTCGAATGCTTCGATTGAGTTAGGGCTTCAGAAGGCATTGGGCATTTATCGCGAGTGGGGTGGAAGGTTAGGGCACGACGACGATGGAAACTCTATCATTCTATTGAATGATGAGGGTGTTAGGTTTGTAGAAGCATCTGTTGATTCCGAGTTGGATCAGAGTGTGCTTCTTAAACCTAGTGCCTCTTTATTAAGCCTTCATCCTAAGCTGAAAGACGTGGTTGAACTTGTTCAAGTTCAACTCACGACCTTCTCGTGTGGATCCTTGGTGGTGGGCTTTACCGCCCACCATTTTATTGCTGATGGTCACTCCACCAGCAATTTTCTTGTTGCATGGGGGCAAGCTACTCGAGGCCTCGATGTTACCCCACTCCCTCTCCGTAATCGTACACTTTTCTCACCTCGTAACCCTCCAAAAATCGAGTTTGAGCATAAAGGGGCGGAATATGTATCAAAAAATTTCAAAAAAGTCTATCCTCTAATCCACGACAATATGGACGATATAGTAGTACACAAAGTTCACTACACCGCAGAGTTTCTTCTGAAGCTCAAGGAGAAAGCGAATGAGAATAAGCACTGCAAGCCCTTCACCACTTTCGAGAGCCTCGTGGCACATCTTTGGAGAACCATAACTAAGGCACGAGGCTTAAACCTGTCAGATTTCACCCAAGTAAGAATATCAGTGGACGGCCGTTCTAGGCTAAACCCTAAAGTGCCAAACGAGTACTTTGGAAACCTAGTACTCTGGGCCTTCCCTCGTGCTAAAGTCGACTACCTCTTAAGCCAAACACTCAGTTACGCGACCAAAGTCATACACGAGGCGATCATTAAGGTCAACGACGACTATTTCAAATCATTCATCGACTTCTCCAATCACAAGGCGAGAGAAGAAGAATTGGTGTCCAACACACAACCAAACACGGCCTTCTTGTGGCCGAATTTGGAGGTGGATAGTTGGTTAAGGTTTCCATTCTACGACCTTGATTTCGGACAAGGAGGACCAGACATTTTCATGCCGTCTTTCTTCGCAACGGAGGGAATGTTATTTCTTGTGCCGTCGTTCACCGGTGATGGAAGCATTGAAGCTTTTGTTCCTCTCTTTCAACAAAATTTGGCAACATTCCACCAATACTCTTATTCTCTCGACTAAAATATATCTACATTACCCACAATATACTTAACTATACTCTTTTTGCTTGAAAAATATATACACTTGTGTGTTTGAATAATTATGTCAATTAATGTCTATCTTTAGGCAATTGTGTAAGACTCGTTCGTGCTCATTGTAATTTTATTACTATTATGTTTAGCATCTTTGTGTATACCATAACGTCCTCTCTCTTATTTATCATATATATATTTATTACGTTTTCTTCTTCTTTGTTTCTTATTATTAATTGATGATAGTTCTTTTCATCTAAAAAATCCATCTTGTAGAAATATATAAAATTAATTTATTTATATTAATTTTCTAAACGATGGATTAATAAAATATATAATATATTATATTTTCTGCCTGATTTTTTTTTTGTTGCCTGGATTAATTTTCATGAATTCGAAATGCATTAACGCAAAAAAATGTGGCCACAAGATTATTTTGCAGCATACTTTGTATCATTCTGCTAGTTAGATATTATGTCCCGTGATTTCATTTTTTTTTTCAATATATTTAATTTAATTATATGTCATGTCTGGGTGCATGTATTAATGATAGTGATAACTGAGAAATCGAGTTCACCATGAACTTGGGTTCATATAAGATTTTGTCTTAATTAAAAGTACATTATCAATAGCACGACCAGTTTAAACCGAAATAATAAAGAATAGGGTTAAATTTTTACAATCCCATTTAAATCTTGGCTCGACTGTTTAATTAACCTGTATATTTATAATATTTTTCCGCCAATCCATTTTATATATTGTAAATTTAATTTTAGATAATTAAATGATATTTTAACATTAAAAGTTTTTCATTGTTTTACATATTTTAGACCATATAAATTGGAAGTTAAATTTTTTATTCAAATAGGGATAAAAAATGTTGAGTAATAATAATATTAAGTATTAAATAATTTTAATCGCTTCATGAATGTTTATTTTTTATATTTGGTTGATATGACTTGGCTTCACTTAACAACATATGTGATATATTATTACGTGTTTTTTAACTTTAAATGGTGACTTTTTTTATTATGCAGTTATTATTATGACTTTAAAGTCTAATTAGCTTTTTAATTATTTGATTCTATAATCTGTTAGAGACCCATCTAATTTGAGGCCCGCTAGAATTGAGATTCTTATTACTAGTGGACTATTTAAAGTAAATTATTTAATATGTAGCTCGTAGTCGTATAAGGAGGTATTTGGTTTTCAAAATAAGATAAATTTTGAGTAGGATAGAATTTTAATTGATTGTATTGATTGTAATTCTAATTTTAAAATAGTATGTGTTCGATATTTATAATTGTTTTCTTAAAATTAATCTGATGTAATAGTTGTGATTAAGTTATCATTTTTTTGTAGGATTAGGTTGAATTTAAATATCGGACCCGATTTTAACACTGGGCTCAAATTCTAAAAACCAAACACAATTTTATTTAAGATTATGAACATAATTCACCCCAATCCATAAAACAAAACACCCTTGAGACTAGACCTAGGGCCGTCTCTTTAAACATCTAATCTCATATATGATATCATTCTTGAATAGCTTTGGTGACAATAACAATGAAATTTGAGAACTTTTGGAAAAGGCAAAGTATTGTATGAAAATGGTTTATGATAAGTTAATTATAAATAATTTTTAAAGTATCAAATATATAATCATGTGTATCAAAATTTGAGGTCAATAATATTTATATATTAACTTCAATTTTTAATCCACTTAATATTTTGATACACTTGACTAAATATTGGATACATAAAAATAACTTTGTGATAAGCTTATCATGAACTATTTTCACACAATACATATATATTATTTGGAAAAGGATTTAGTGCGAGTAGTCATCTACAATATTCCAAGATGTAATGAGTATTGTTTGTGCATGGGGTTATTTTTCCTTTCAGAAAGAAAAAGTAGAGAGAAGTTTAGCTTGTAAACAAGCTTAATTTGTCGTACTACCCAATTGATGCTAATCATTTTCATTATATAATAATTAATATATTTCAATGAAATAATTAATACTTTAAAAAATACAAAAAATGCAAACAAGTTTCACAATATAACATACTTAAAAAAATACATATATGATCTAAACTAAATTCCCAACTTGATTTTTCAATATAAAAACGTAACAATGTGGTAAACCCCGTATTAACCATCTCTAATTTTTTTTCCAATTATGTGTAGTTTCAATTATTTTTAGTCAAGGTTTTTCTTTTCAACTGTACATTTTTAACCCCTTTCACAAAAAAAAAAAAAAAAAAAAAAAAAAAACTATACATTTTTAACTATTGGGTAAAGTTCGACAATCAATATTACCCTGTAAATAAAATCGATCAGTAATCCCACAATGTATCTATATAAACTTATACCACAATTTAACTTCATTCATATTGTTATTTAAATTCATACTGTACTACCATTTATATGATCACTTTGTGCCATAATTTTAAAATATATATTTTAACCTCACACACCACTATTATATATATATATATATATATATATATATATGATAACGTTAATCCTATACCACAATTTATCAATTTATATATCCCTAACGTAAGTGTTGCATACTTTAATAACCTCTATCAGGCTATTTATAATAACATTCATTCCTCACGTAAGTGTTGCATTACTTGCATATATTCTTTAAAAGCCTATTATTATATTAATTAGGTTATTTATAAATCCATTCCAAACGTTACATGCTTTAAAAGGCCCTATACATATATAAATTCATCCCAAACGTAAGTATATATTGCATTTTTTAATCCCATGCAATAATTACTAACTATGAATATCCGTGAACATTATTCTAGCCTCTTCACCACACATTAGAATTTTAATTATAAATTGTATTTCTTATAATAATCATAATATTTTAAATCATTAATATATTTTACTTTACTAAACTATATCATGAAATGCGATACGCATTTGATGAGGTATGAGGTTGGCTAATAGATAGGGCTAAGAGTCATAGATCATCGATACGTAGTGTCATTAACGAGTTTAATCAAATATATTTTAGTCTTAGCCTTGTATGCATCAGACGCACCGTGCAATTCAAGAGTCATTTTTAAAAAGCTACACAAAATATTAATGAAAAGTTGCACATGTTATTATTAAAAAGTGTATATTTAATGGTATAATTTTTCAGCAATAATTTGTGTAATTTTTCAATAGTAAATGATATAATTTTTTAAAAATACACTGGAGTTGCACGGTGCACCTGGTACACAAGAGACTTACCCTATATTTTATGTTGGCTCAATAATTAATAGAGCTCTAAACAGGCTCGTCGCAAAGAATATAGAGGCTTCGTGCTACTTTTAAAAATGAAGCATCAAATATAGTTGTTAAAGCTAAATAATTAGAGAAGATTGAACAATTACTAACATAAAAAAATCTTTTACTGTTAAAAACCATAGATTTGGTGGCTTTTTTGAGAAAAAAATTAATTAGGATTAAATTGAGGAGGAAAATATATGATATTTTGCTCAAAAGTTTTTCTTGATGTTGATACAGAGAATGGAGAGAGAAATAAGGAGAAGAGAGAAAATTAAAACGTGAGACAATTAAAAAGAGAAAAGAAGATGCGTGTAGGTGTAATATTTTTTTATGTGCATTTGCAATAATATATTTTATAATTTTAATAAAATTTATTTATATTAATAAAAAAATTCAAAATTAGGCCTGGATTTTGGGTCCTTGTGAAATGTCACTGTATATTTGCTTAAAGAACGGGTCTAGCTCTAAATAAATTAATTAAAGGACGATCGAGAAGAAAATTTATAGAAAAGCATAATTCTCTTCTATTTGTTTTATCAATTCGAATTTTAATTAGAAAAATGAGTTCAAACTACTTTTTGTTAATGGCTGTCCATTCATGGTAGTTGTTGATAAGGCTTATCGACGGTTTAGAAGTTAGGTGATATGATGATCATTTAATGCGACAAGTCGATAATATATTTATCTTTGTCTTGTTTAAAAATTTATATGTCAACAATGTTTAAGTTTTCTATTATATCGTTTCATAACATTATATTAATACAAAGACACATTTGGGTAGAAATTTACACCGTAAAAATTATCAAAAATAGATAAAATAAAAACTAAATTCACACGCACGGCTGAGAGAGGGAAATGACGCGGCTTAAGACTACTCACATTCTATGCATTGATTCCCCTTCCCCACCCCGTGTCCATACATACCCGTGGACACCCCCCCCTCCCCCTCCCACCCACCCACCCACCCACCCACCCACTCCTTGCAAACTATACCTACAATTAATTTTCATTTTTTAGTTATTATATTAATTAAAAAATATACAATTAATATTATATTATACATAAATATTTATATATATAGTAGCACATATTTAATCTTACAGTAACACATATTTAATTTTACAGTAACACACATTTGTCTTCCAATTTATGTTACAATATGGACAAAATATATTTTTATGAGAATAAATATGTGTTTTATAATTTATTTATCATCAATTTAAATGTAAGTACATTGTTTCATGTAATACATATGTTATTATATAAAAAAATAATTATTTATATAAAAATAAATAAATATTTGTGAATAATTAATATTTGTTCATATAGCAACACACATTTTGCTCTTACATTGTGTGAAATAATATTTATTCAATAAAAATAAATGAATATATGAAAAATAACAACAATATTTTATAAGATAGTAACACACATTTGCTCTAAAAGTAACACATATTTGTCTCCCTTTTTGTGTTACTATATGAGCAAATATATGTTAATATAGGGCAAAATATATTTTTATCAAAATGAATATGTGTTCCATAATTTATTCATCATCCCTTTAAATCTAGGTATATTGTTTTATGTGTAATACATATGTTATTATATGAAAAAAAAAATTATTTATATAAAATAAATAAATATTTGTGAATAATCAACATTTGTTCTTATAATAACACACATTATGTGAAAAAAATAATTTATTCTGTAAAAATAAATTAATATATGTAAAATAACAAAATTTTATAAGATAGTAACACATATTTGCTCTAATAGTAACACACATTTGCTCTATAATTTATGTTACTATATAGGCAAGTGTGTGTTACTATATGAGTAAAATATATTTTTATGATAAATAATATGTGTTTCTTAATTTATTCATCATCCCTTAAAATCTAGGTATATTGTTTCATTTAATACATATGTTATTATATTAAAAAGCAATTATTTCTATAAAAATAAATCAATATTTGTGAATAATCAATATTTATTCTTAAAGTAACACACATTTTTCTTTTGCATTATGTGAAAAATTATTTATTCTATAAAACAAATGAATATGTGTACAATAACAACATTTTATAAGATAGTAACACACATATGTTCTAATAGTAACATATATTTGTTCTCCTGTTTGTTTTACTATATTGGTAAATATGTGTTACTATATGGATAAATGTGTGTTATTATACTAACATAAATTGAGAACACGTTTTTAAATTTATTATATAACACATTGCAGTGTGTTTGTGTTAACAATTGCATGGAAACATTAATTCCTAGATGGATGGGTGGGCGGGGAGGGGGGGAGGTGTTGGGTTAACATTTGCATGAATTAATCTGGGCGCAGGGCGTGTGTCTGGAAGGGTGAGGGCGCGTGAGTGTCTAATTTTTTTAATTTATTTTTGAAAATTTTTACGGTAAAAATTTCTATATAAGTTTTTGTCTTAATATAAAATATATTATTTATTAGTTAAAAATTAATTACTTTTAAAAAGTATATTTTATTAAAAGTAATTATTTAAAAAAAATATTATCACATTTCACTATTTATAAATATATCACCCAATTTTTCCAAAAGTGACAACATTATTATCAAAAGTGATTATCATTCTTAAAATATTCACATTTTATATAATTCGTCATTTTTGGCCGATCTCATATCATAAGAAGGGTATCATACAATATTTTTTTTAATTAGCAAAATGAAATTATATTAAGAGCTCAAATAGAAAGTATAAGACATACTTTTTAAAGTGTTTGATTACAATGAGTCCATTAAGAGAAGACACATCTCAAGTAACTAAACTAGTGATCCAAGATACAACTCATACTTCTGGACCATTCTTTATAACAACCCACATTCAAACTTACATTTTCCTCACACTCTACTTTTCAACTCTAATATAATTTCGTACTCAGATACTTTTGATTCGTTAAAAATCACATCATTCCTAGACTTCCATACCAACCACACCAGACAAATCCATAAGCAACTTAACACCACTTTCTCTTTGTTTTTCTATAAAGAGCTTACATAAATGTATGAGATTTATGGAGGAATTTGACAAGAAAATTGTCATCACCCCTATCCACTCACAATATTTAATCCACATGTTATAATAAAAAATGCATTAAAAAAGAATATGCCTAACTGTTTCCTCTTTCTCGTTGCATAATATGCACTTCATCCTTGAATTATTTGGAATGATATTTCTCCTTTGCAGCTCTGATACCGCTGGCAGTCTCTCCCATAGGACTCTCCATGCCTGAATTTTGATCTTTGGAGGGATATTTTTATTCCAGATTAATTTGAATTCTTCGAACTCTTCTTTAACATCTTCTAGATTCTTCCAAAATAACCATTCGTACACTTATTTTGTTTTGTATAACTCATTTGTTGTAGGAGCCCATTTTCATAAATTTTCCTCATCTCTTCTCAAGGGAAAATGTTAAGAAAATTCAAACAACTAATAATGTCAGCCTTTTCTCTGTCGAATAATTCTCCATCATTCCAGGCCCCAACACCAGATACCATCTCACTCACTCTAGCACTTTTATTTCTAGATAACAAATAAAGTATAGGAAAACAGTCTTTCAGAAGTAAATCCACATCCCACTTTTCATCCCAAAATAAATTTTTTCTTCCGTCCCCAACCACTTTCTCCAAATTATTGAAAAACCAGTCACCATCCCCCTCTCCCATAGCTTTGAGTATTTCACCCCACCGCCCCAAGGATTTAAACCCCTCCTTTCATCCGAAACTCCTAGCCTTTTACCCCAAGAAATCAATTATATTGACTCTATCACTCTAGCCCACGAACTCTCTCCCCCCCCAAAAAAAATCTCCAATTCCATTTTCCCAAAAGAGCCTTATTAAAACACTCTATATATTTGACTCCTAGATCCTCACAAGCCTTAGGTTTACAAATAGTAGATCATTTTACCCATGCATATTTATTTTTTTCTCTCACATCCCCCCCCAAAGAAATCTTCGTTGAACTCTCACTATCTCATTCACAACTATTTTAGGACCCCGAAAAGTGGACATTAAGTATACAGGAACTGAAGAGAGTACATCATTCACTAGTGTAAGTCTCCCCCTGATGGAGATTTTCATTCCCTCCCACTTTCGTAAACTTTTTATTTTTTCTGATTTTCTGAATGACATATTCTAATCTGAAAATTATCAGTGTGCACAACCTACTTTAGCCCCTACGTACATGAAAGGTATCGATGTCGTAGAACACCCCATGACTTCCACATAACCTCTCAAAGAAGATTCTTTCATATTTACTCCAAAAAAATAGCATTTACCTTTATTAACCTTGAGGCCCGAGACCAACTCAAGTAGGGAGATAAATTTTTTAAGAAATCTCACATTTACCATAGATGTGTTCCCTAAGAAGATTGTGTCATCCACAAATTGTAAATGAGAGTCTGGAACCTTATTATTCCCTATATAAGTTGGTTCAAATAAGCTGCTTTCAACTGCTTTATTAATCATGGTTGATAATCCTTCAGCAACAAGAAGGAAGAGAAAGAGATAAAGGATTACCTTGCCTCAGCCCACATTCCATATTGAAAGAGTATGTGGGACTACCATTCACAAGGATTGAAGGTGTCGCTGAAAACACACATTGCATAGTCCATGAGATCCATTTCTGATCAAAATATAAACTCCTCATAACATCCTCCAAGAAACCCCAATCGATTGAGTCGTACGCTTTAGCAATATCGATCTTGAAAAGCAGACACTATTTCTTTCTTTTCTTTTCATCCACAATGACTTCATGTAAAATCACCACAGAATCCAAGATTTGTTGATCATCCACAAATGCCAACTGATGATCAAATATAATAGAGGGTAGAACTTTACTCAATCTCCTAACAAGAATTTTTTAGAGGATCTTATAAACTCATCTTACCAATGAGATCGGTCTATAATTGTGTAGATCCTTGACCTCCTCCTTCTTTGGTATAAAGACTATAAAGGAATGATTGATTCCTTTTACCAAGACTCCATTAGGATGAAACTCATTCAAGAACTTCATAAAATCAGCCCAGTAGACATCCCAAAACTATTTGTAAAAGGTGAAGTTGAATCCATTCAGCCCAGGGCTCTTCGAATTATCACAATCTTTGATTGTTTCCAATACCTCCTCTTCAGTGAATGGAGCAGTTAGCATTTGATTCTCGGCATCTGAATTTTTTTTCCTCACAAACCCAGTACTGATGGTAGGTCTATTCACTTTTTTCACTTGAAAATGTGTGTGAAAGAATTCAAAGATGTCTTTCTTAACTTCTGCAACTTCTTCTCTCCAACTGCCATCCATGAAGATTCCAGATATTTCATTCATCTTTCTTCTCTTGTTAATAAACTTGTGAAAAAATCCAGAATTTATGTCCCTCTGTTTTATCCACCTACAATTAGCTTTTTGCTTAAGAAGACTATTTTTATGTTGAAGATCAATTAATTAGTCCTGCTCTTGCCTCATTCCTTCTTATTATTTCCTGCTCGGATAAACCCAGCATTTCATCAATAACATCCAGACTTTGAATTTTTTCGTTTCTTTCTTCAATTCTTCTGTCCAACACCCCAAACTTCTTATTATTCCATTTTTTCAATACATTCTTCAGATTTTAAGCTTCTCTTTGATGATATAACCTCCCCACCCTTGAACCTCATGATTCTTAGCTTTCCTTTACAACTTATCAAAATCCCGAATGGTAGATCCAAGAGTTAATGAACCTAAAATGTTTAGTCCCCCAATCTTTCAGAGACTTCAATGCGAATCGGACAATGATTAGATATCGATCTTGGCATACTTTTTTGAATCGTATTAGGCCAAATTAATAACCAAGCATTATTGACTAAAATCCAATCCAACCTACTCTTACATAAACCATTTGGTCTGTAGCATGTGTAGTTTATACCATGCAAAGGTAAGTCTATCAATTTTAAATCACGTAAGAAATCATCAAAAGCCCTAATATCAGGCCTATACGACACCTCCCTTCTGCCGCTCTATCTGATTCTCTTCTGATCGAATTAAAGTCGCCAGCAAAACAAATAAAACAATTCTAATTTTGAGAAATCAACATCAACAGCCTATCCTATAGTTCTAATCTTACGTGCAGCGGACATGGAGCATAAACATTAACAATACAACACTCAACTCTATCATTACCCCCACAAACCGTTAACCACTACTGCCCCTTTCATGTGCCAGTGACTAACTACTGAGAATTGATCAGCGTTCCATAACAAAATTATTCCCCTAGACCTTCCCTCAAATTCCCTAAAAGCCCACCCATAATTACCAACCCCATAACGATCTACACAAAAAAATTATCAACTACCTCTTTCTTTGACTCTTGAATGCAACAAAAATCAATACCTTGTCTTTTGATGATATCTCTGATCTCCCTCATCTTTGCTCTGCTCCCTAGACCTCAAATATTATAAGATAAAATCTTCATTGATGACACCCTTTCGAAACCCCCTTGCCTTGATCTTGAGCCATTGTTGCTTCAGCTCCTTGAATCTCCAATTTCTTTTTGACTAATACATCATCATCTTTCAAAGTTAAACCCAAGGATTTACCCAGCTTCCATGCCTCACTCGTTTCGGCATTTGAAATTAAACCCAACAATTTCTTTTTCATTTTCCACAAGTTTTTCCCAAACACACTTGTTTTTTTCACTTCCATCCGATCCATAGAAGATTTTCTCTAGAACTATTTATCTTGCATATTACACAAATGACCTCACAATAATTAAGTTTATAACTGTACAAATATTTAAATGTAGGTGCATTTATATATTGATTTAAAAAAGTGATTCTATTTAAAAATTGGTTTATAAATATTTGCACAAAAGTATAATTTTTTCCAGCACATAAACATAATATTTTTCCTACACAATTAGTGTCAATTATGTGAATCATTTTGTAATTTTCTCTTAAATTGAGTATTACAAAAATGTTCAAAAGTAATATCACATTTCATACATGAGCTAGAGATAGGACGATATTTTATAAGATTTGGTCAATTTTTTCATAGCAAATTAAATTCAAAATTACAAAACTTTTGACTATAAAATTTCATGTAACATTTGCTTTTCCTGAAAATAAAAGTAGTTGTATTAATTATTTCCAATAAATAGCCTATTTTGTTCTAATAAATTTTAATTTATTTAAAACTCGTTTTCATTGTTATATAACTAGGAAGAGCAACACTTGTGTACAAATTTCTACCGTAGAAATATCCATTTTTGAAAAATTCGCGGATCTAAACCGGGTCGGGTCAGATTTGGACATTTTTTTCCAAAATTTCGCGCAACTTGTAGTTCCAGGTTTTTTTGCTCCCAGGTATGTTACAATTTGGGCAAAGACGTGTTACAATTAGGCAAAATCTGTGTTACAAGTTCTTAAAAAATTAATTTTTTGTACTTTTCAAGTAACTATAAAGAAAATATGTATTTCTGCAAGTATAAATATGTGTTACTTAATTTATTTTTTATTCTCTTTGTTGATTTATGTTAATAATATATTTTTTGGCTCCCAGGTATGTTACAATTTGGGCAAAGACATGTTACAATTAGGCAAAATATGTGTTACAAGTTCTTAAAAAATTAATTTTTTGTACTTTTCAAGTAACTATAAAGAAAATATGTATTTCTGCAAGTATAAATATGTGTTACTTAATTTATTTTTTATTCTTTTTGTTGATTTATGTTAATAATATGTTATTCATTTACTTAATACAACATTTAATACCTTATATATGTTATAAAAAATATAATATATATTTTTATAAGGATAAATAAATGTTTGTGCATATAGTAACACACATTTGATCTTGCAGTAACACACATTTACTCTAATTGTAACACACATTTGCAGTAACACACATTTACTCTAATTGTAACATACATTTGCAGTAACACACATTTACTCTAATTGTAACACACATGTACTCTAGATGTAACACACATTTGCAGTAACACAAATTTACTCCAATTGTAACATAAATTTATAGTAATACATATTTACTCTAATTGTAACACATATTTGTTCCTCAATTTGTGTTATTATATGAGTATATATGTGTTACTATAGGATAAAATATATTTTTATTAAGAATAAATATGTGTTACACATACAATGTAACATATACATGTGTTACATTGCATGAAAAATATTTACTACTACAGAAATAAATGAATATGTGTAGAAAACAACATTTAATCTGGTTGTAACACACGTTTTGCCTCAAAGTAACATGCATTTGCCCCAACTGTAACATACCTGGGAGCGAAAATCACAAGCTGCACGAATTTTCAAAAATGGATATTTCTACTGATCTTTGACCCGTAGAAATTTGTATATAAGTGTTTGTCAACTAGGAATAAATGTAATCAGAGATATATTAGGTAACAACCTAAATTTTAGATCATCTCCAACAAGGTCTTAATTTCGGTGGCAATAGTCATAAAATGGTTCCTCAATGTATACTCAATTCTTGTTTCAAATTGTCATATTTAACGTTAGGTGGTAAATTGATTGAGATAGAGACCACCTTAGCATTTATGGACAAGTTCGATCGTATACATTCATTGGAGCTAAAGATTTGAGGGTCACTTACAAATAGGTCCATATTATAACAATTAATTGCATATTAGTTCTATAAAAATCGTATTTACGTATTGGTTCAAAATATATTTTTTGCACATATACACAAAATCATTTGCACAACAAGTAGAAAATTATTTGCACAACAAATAAAAATTCATTTGAACAATATACATGAAAATTATTTGCACAACATGCAGAAAAATAGTTTGCACAACAAGCTAAATTAGTTTGCACGATAAACTAAATTAATTTGCATAAATTATTAATTTATAGTTTTTTATTTGCACACAATTTATTTTTACAAAATTCTAAGCCTATTCATTTTGGATTCAAAATAGTTTGCACAGAAGTGAAAATATACTTTGCACACATGATATATGAACTTTGCACAATCACAATATTTTGTTCTTCAAACCAATTAAATCTCAAAAATAAAATTAGAATTCAATTACAACCCAAATGTACAAAAAAATTAATTTTTTCAAGCTAAGCACTACTCTCTCTCTCTCTCTCTCTCTCTCTCTCTCTCTCTCTCATACATTTTCTTCAAGCTAAGCACTCAGCCGCTGGACAATCGTCCTCCGTCAAATACACCCTCCGATTACCAATTATTCTCTTGCCTCTACTGCAACCTACAATTTTGCATTTCCACTTTTCAATTTCAAATATCTAAAAAAATTCAATTTCCATTTTCCAATATTTTATCACAGCAAATAGAAGAATCCATATCCAAATTTTTTAATAGAAGAAATTTAGAGCATTAAATGGAGAAATTTGGTACCAATTACCGTTGATTCGCTAGAAACTAGTCATATTTATTGCTGAAAATGCGCCTCCGCCTCCACCACTGCTGCCTAGAAACTGAGCGAGAGATGGAGAGATAACGAGATAGGGGCGGCCTCCACCACCACCACCACCACCAAATCTACCTAAAAAAATAGGTATTTTCTACAGATCTACCGCCGTTCACACCTTTTCTCCACAACCATGGCTGCTGTTGCGTACATCACTCCACAGCCATGACCACTGTAGTGTGAGCTCTCACCGTTGGGGGTGGTGCAGCCTCCACCCACTGTCTCACCCATGTTGGCCTCAACCACCACCTCCGACCTCTCCACTACCTCAACTTTCAACCTCCTCAACATCCATCGCAGAGATAAGAGTTAGATAGATAGAGAAAGAGAGAGAGAAAGATAACTAAAAGATAGAAATGTAGATTCAGGAAAAAAGAGAGAGAAAGATAGGTATTTAAATTGAGATTTTGAACTTGTTTGTAAATTTTTATTTTAAGTATACTAATTTGTATTATAGGTGTGTTTCTTGAACTTGTATGTAATAAACCCAATATTAAATTATCTTTGGACCTCATATTAATTATTTAGTTACTTATTCATCTTTTCGCTTTAATACATGGATTTAAGAACTATTTAAACTTATTATGGTCTTGATATAAACAGTTTTGAATCTTGATTAATTTAGAATTAACTGTAGAAAATTCTCGAAGTATACGTAATATCGTGATGATCCCTATTATCTTCATTATTGTGTGTCTTGTTGTTACGCTTCATCTGCATTATTTGATATTTCGAGTCTTACTACGCTCCTAGATTATGCCACCTCATCGCCAACCTGTTCTGGGTGCACTTGCCTTTGAGGAGATACATCGTCATATTGTCGATCACACCTAAGCCATTGCTGCACTGCGTACTCAATGATCCACCAACAATGACACGAATGTTGTAGATGACTAGTATTACTGCTACTTCAAGCCACCCTCTTGGCCAATCGTCATGACCCAGCCCGAGATTGCACCCACGTATTCAACTTCCCTTTCACCTTCGAGTCTAATGATGAAGATTCACTCTTATTGAAAAACCTTTTTACCACCATTCATCATGAACAACTGTTGCTTGCTTCTTCGTGATGGGAACAGAGTATCAAGATCAATATTCTCGAGTTCAACAGATTGCTCGATCGGGTGGGATTTTGGACTGGGTCAACAACGTGAAGGAGATCATGGACTCAAGTAGATCCTTGATGATCGTCGTGTAGGTCAAGTCGCCACACGTTTCTATGGTTGTGCCTCCGCTTGGTGGCAGTAATTCAACATTGTGCACACATAACAAGGCAAAAAAGCTTTCTTCATGGCTGAAGCTTCATAAGCATCTCCAATGGGAATTCCTCCTATATAATTACCAGAGCATGTTGTTCCAACGCCTCCACCTTTTGCGACAGAGCTCTCGATCTATCATTGAATACTCAAAAGATTTTTACCAGTTGATTGCTCCTCTTGATTTGGCAAACTCACAGGAGCAACTGGTATCTCGTTATATCATCGATTTGTAATATCGCTGCAAGATACTCTAAATCTCTTTGCCCTTTCGATATTGGTCAAAGCCCACCAGTATACATTATTTTTGGAGAAGCAGCAGGCATGATACGCCCAGTCGCCAGTGTTACTTTGCTCGCATCCACCTCCACTTGCTATAATGTCAGTCCTTTTTGCCTAGGGCCGCCCATTTAGCTGTCGTCGGGCCCTCAAGGCTTTTCTTAGGAGGTGTTCGGGTAGGATTTACCCAGTACCTTAAATGCAAACAAGATTGTACTCTTGTCACAAGTGAAACCAAAGCTGTTGTTTTTTATTCTCTTGTGTATGATGACTATGAGGATGGTTCTATACCTAAAGCTCATCTCAATGGGGATGTTGGTGTGTTACTTGTTCTTTGCCAATATTGCTTAGCTCCTAAGATTGACGGTAACTCTCAATGTAATTCTTTGTTTGCTTCACCACTTGTACTATACTTGGCAAATTTTGTACGTTTAGTGTTGACTCTAGGGTGTTTGAGAATCTTAATACTTTTGCTACTGTGGATAAATTGTCATTGTCTGTTGAAACTCATTCGACTTTTTATAATCTTATGTGGCTTCAGCATGGCAGTAAGATTGGTATCACTAAACGTATTTTGGTTAATTTTTCTAGCTAATACATATGTGGATTCTATTGGTGTAACGTTGTCCCCATGGATGTATTTCATTTACAATTAGGCTGTACTTAAGAGTTTGATCGGTCTGTTTTGCATCATGGTCACAGAAATACCTATAGTTTTATGTTTCATGGTACGCGCATTGTCTTGTATTCTTTTGTGCCACATACTCTGCCTGCCCCCTCTACTCCACAGGTTATGTTTTTTAATCATGCTGATTTCTGTGATGAGCTCGAACATGCTCCTTATGTGCTTTTACTATTGGTTGTGGATTCGGAGCATGTTGATTCAGTCCCTTCTATTATGTTAACTTTATTATCTAAGTTTGGTAATATTTCCCCGTACGAGACCCTATCAGGTCTTTCCCTCTTGCGGGACATACAACATCATATCGATATTATTCTGGGTGCTCCTCTTCCTAACCTCCCACATTATCGTATGAGCCATTTGAACATGAAGAACTCAAAGGACATGTAGAGCAATTACTAAATCAGGGTCATATCCATGAGGGGCTTGAGCATGTGTGTTGTACACACTCTTTGATCCCCAGGAAGGATGGTTTATGGTGTATATATATTAATAGTCGAGCCATTAATAAGATTCAAGTATGGTATTGGTTTCCTATTCCTTGCCTCAATGACCTACTGGACCAGCTCAGTGACTCTACTATCTTCAGTAAGCTTAACTTATGCAGTGGGTACTACCAGATTCGTGTTTATCCATGTGACGAATGAAAAATGACTTTCAACATACGGAAGGGTCTTTTTGAGTGGTTTGTGAAGTTGTTTTGGCTATCTAAATCCCCCAGTACATTCATGTGTGTCATGAATTAGGCTATACGATCTCTCATCAATATATGTGTTATTTATTTTGATGATATACTTGTCTTTAGATGTTCTATCAATGAGCATTTGGCTCACTTGTATTTGGTTTTCTAATCCTTTGGCAGGAAACCTTTTATTATTGCACCCCATAAGTGCACCTTCTTAGTGGACAAATCTTATTCTTGGATTATGTTATTTTGACGAATGGTATTAGTGTGAATTCCTATAAGATCGAGGCAATTCAATTTTGACCTATAAAGATAACTTTCACTGCTACTCACAATTTTCATGGGCTTGCCTCATTCTATAGTAACTTTATTTGTAATTTCAGATTTATTATGGCATGTATTACTGATTGTATGTAGGGTAAAGTATTTTAGTGGCCTACAACATATGCCACTTTTACTTAAATTAAGGAAAAACTCACACATGCTCCTTTATATGTCCTCCCAGATTTTTTGGTCCCTTTTGAGCTAACTTGTGATACCTCTAAGGTGGGAATTAGTACCGTGCAGAGCCAGCAATCTCACCCTGTTGCTTTTCTAGTGAAAATTAGGGCCATGATCTCGCTATAGTGCATAAGATGTAGAGTTTTATGTTGTGGTGTCACTGCCTTTATCAGTAGTAGTTTATTTTGTATATTAATCAAGATGCCTTGAAGAACCTGAATTCCTAGGATTATGTCTCCTCCCGCCATGCTTCTTGGGACGCTTTCCTCCAACAGTTTACCTTTATTCTGCATCATAAGTTGGGTGTCTTCTAACTGAGTTGGTGATGCCCTAAGCTATCCCCATATCCTTCTAACTGATATGCAATATGTAGTATTAAGGTTCAATATTTTACATGAGTCATATGCTTTCAACCTCTTCTTCGCCCTTATCCTGACTTAGGTTAGTTCTTATGCTAATAATAATTATGCCATTGTTGATGCCTTCTTATTTTATGGTGTATATTTGTGTCTTTCTCATGATAGTATGTGCTTACTAGTTATTATTGAGTTATATGGTGCATGTCATGTTGGGTGGGATCATATCTTCACTCTTGTTCAATGCCACTTCTTGGCATTTTATAGCATAACATTTTCGTTTTTGTGGAATGATATTGTATGTGTCATGTTTCTAAGGGTATTGCTACTAATGCAGGGTTATATCATCCTCTTTCTATCCTAGCCAAACCTTGGGCAGCTATATCTGTGGGTTTTATCATGGGTTTCCCCATACTCAATTAGGGTATGGTGCATCTTAGTTATGATTGATAATTTTTTTGAAGATATTCCACTTTATTTTATGCAAATGGATACCTAATACAGTATTTCTCCACTTTTCTTTTGTGAGGTGTACTGCTTGCATGGTCATTCCCAATCTATTGTGTCTGATAGGGAGACTCGATTCCTGAGTTACTTTTGCATGAGCCTATGGAGGACGGCTTACACTCGTCTAAATTTCAGCGGTGCTTACCACCCTTGTTGATGTAATTTTCGTAAACGCGATTATGCGGCTGTAATAACAACGATTACACCAACAATATGCTGAAATAGATGAACATGCGAGGTTTTATGAGTAAGCAGGTAGGTCGTATATGTAAGCTCGTCGTTCGAGAAGAACTTCGTTAGGGTAAAAATTTCGTATTCTTTTATTCGAATGGATTCGATTACATTATATAGGAAATACAAGCTGCTGGATCGTCACCAGCCTACTTCATCATAAGCTGCTGATCAGCAGCCTGCTTCACTAGAAGCTGCTGAACATCTACCTGCTTCACTATAAGCTGCTGACTCGTCACCAGCTTAACAACTGTTGACTCATCAGAGCATTCTTCAATCTGGTTCTTTCTTCGCGCTTGATCAATTCTCTTGGACACGTCAATCCGGACTTGCTTAATTACTTCCTTAAGCACGCACGTCAATTATTTCATTAACAACCCTCAAAGGGATGGTCAAACAGAGATTATTAACCGCTTCTTGGGGCACTTACTTTGTTTTCTTGTGGGAGATAATGTACGTTCTTGGGATTCTCATCTAAGTCAAGCGGAATTTGCCCATATTTTTATGTTAATTGGAGCTTGGAATTTTGCCCTTTTGAGGTGGCCTATGCAGTCATACCTTGTGGTCCCCTTGACCTTATCATTGTACTGTCTGTTAACTCATCTGGCTCTCGGGCTAAAGACTTTATGCCTAAGCTTTAAGACATTCATGCTAAAACCACACAACATTTACAAGCGGCCAACGATCATTATAAGAAGGTCGCTAATGCTCGATGTCGCCCGCTAGATTTGAAAGTTAGTGACTTTATTTGGGCCGTTCTCACTAAAGACAACTTCCTTATCGACAAGTATAATATGCTATCTGCTCGTAAGATTGGCCCTATGCAGATTATGGAGAAGATCTAGCCCAACACTTATTGTCTCAAAATCTCTAGTCACATCCGCACATGTGACGTCTTCAATATGAAGCATCTTATTCTTTTTGCAGATGATAATTTATTTGGAGATGAGATCGATCCTTATTTTAGGGTGAATCGTGCTTCTCATCTGGGGAGGATAATGTAGATGAGACCATCTTAGCATTCGTGGACAAGTTTGATCATATTCGAATCTTGGAGCAAAAGATTTAATTATCTTTGATCTCTATATTTATTATTTAGTTAGTTATTTATCTTGAGCATAGAATATTTTATTGTAGAATTTTTCAAAAAAAATAAAATAAAGTAATCAAGATATAATGAAACTCGCGAGTCATCATTCTGGCAATACGCTTTCTCGAGCCAAGCATGTTGGTTTCTCATTTTTTATAAATAAAGATTTCCAGTGTGAGGAATCCAAAATATTTATTCTTATAATGTGGAGGATTGAAATTAATGTGTTCACTTAAGAAAGTCAAGCAATATTATGACATAAATTTAAATATTTGCTCCCAAATATTTACTATATAGACACATGTGTGTTACTGAAAAGACAAAATTTGTGTTGTTAATTCTTAAAAAATTAATTTTTGGTACTTTTCAAGTACCTATAAGGAGAATGTATTTTTACAAGAATAAATATGTGTTACTTAATTTATTTTTTATTTATTTTGTTGATTTATGTTGTTAATGTACTAATACATCTTTTAATACCTTACATATATTATTTAAGTACAATATATATTTTTCTAAGGACAAATAAATATTTGTATATACAGTATCACACATTTGATCTTGCAGTAACACAAGTTTACTCTAATTGTAATACATATTTGCTCTAATAGTAACAGACATTTGCTCCCCCAGTTTGTGTTACTATATGGACAACTGTGTGTTATGGTAAAGATATAATAAGTGTTACTATAAGAATAAATATATATATTTTTAATTTAATCATCATTTTTTTAAATTTAGATATATTGATTCATTTAGTAACACACTTTTTACTATTTTATGTGTTATTATATGAAAAAATAATTATTTCTATAAGAATAAATAAATATTTGTGAAAAATAATATTTGTTCTTATAGTAACACACATTTTCTCTAAAAGTAACACATATTTGCTCACCAGTTTGTGTTACTATATGACCAAACATATGTTACTATAGAATAAAATATATTTTTGCTAAGAAAAAATATGTGTTTCTTAATTTAATCATCATCCCTTAAAAACTAGATATATTGATTCATATAGTAACACACTTTTTACTATTTTATATATGCTATTATAAGAAAAAAACAATTATTTATATACAAATAAATAGATATTTATGAAAAAATAATATTTTTCTTATACTAACACATATTTTGCTCTTAAATTGTATGAAAAAAATATTTATTTCTACAAAACTAAATGAATATATGTAAAATAAAATATATAGTATGATAGTAACACATTATGCTTAATAGTAACACACACTTGCTTATATTGTAACATAAACTAGGGGCGAAAACCTGAAATTTGCAGGTTGCACGATTTTTTTTATAAAATATCCAGATCTGACCCGACCCGGTATAGACCCGTGAATTTTTCAATATGGATAGTTTTACGATAGAATATTCTGTATAAATTTTTGTATTTATCTTTGGGCGTTAATAAGTGGGTTTAAGAACTATTTAAGTTTATTGTGATCTTACTGTAAGATAGTTTTGAATATTGATTAATTTAGGATTTTCTTGGTAGAGAATTCACCCAGTATACGTAGTGTCAGGGTGGTTCCTATTATCTCCATTATTGTATGCCTTGTTATTACGCTTATTCTCCATCATAAATTCGCATGTGTAAGTCAAGTCTTTTTTCTTTTTCTTTTTATATGAAGTAGTATATTACTAGTGCGCTTGCACGGCTCGTGAATATACAATGAATATGATATTAATTTTTATTTGTATACAATTTCTAAAAAAATTTCTTTTACAATGTACGTAGTTATTGTTGATTTTTTACTTTGGAAAATTTTGTGTGACTAAACTATGGAAAAAATATTTTTTCAAGACCCTAAGTTAAGAGGGTAGCAAGAGAGACAAGTCAGTGTCTCCACACTGGAAAAAGGCAGATTCTAATTAACTAAGCTATTATTAATTATTATATATTTGTTGGGGGTAATAGACAATTGACAATTAGGTTTAAAAACATTTATGTTGGGCTATTATATATTAATTAGTTGTAAGCGTGTGTATATATATGGGGTAGTTTTGGGCTTGAAGATTTTGGCTGATAGTGAATACCTAGATGGACGTGGTTCTGTTATAATAATTATTAATTTAAATAACGAAAAACAATAAAAAATCAAATACAAAATTTAATGAAATGTATTAACGGAATACTTTTAGGAAGGATTTTCTAATAATGAAAATTAATGACCAACAAAATGTGATTTTTTTTAAAGTGTTGCATTGTTTTAGTATTAACATGTAAATGTGATGTGTTATGCAATTGAATTTTGATTTTCATTTATATCATTTGAAATGTGACGTATGAATGTGTTCTTGGTATTATTGTTGTTGACCTATCACTCACCAACATCTTCACTCGAGTATTCATTCCTTGCAACTTTGCAAGTCAAAAATGTTGAATTCATTTTTTGTAATAAAAGAAAAAGATTAAAAAAAAACATGAATCTAATGACATTTGACTTGTGATTGCAATGCTTTTTTTTTTTTTTTTTTCGTTCTTCCCTAATCTTTGTCGGATATTATAATTTAGTTGGACCTTGACAAATAGCTAGGTAGCCTAATCTCATATTCAACAATCATGCAAGGAATTATATATAGATACCTCCATCCTAACTCTTTTTTTCCCTTTTTTTTATTTTGGGACGTCCCAATATTTTTTTCCTATTTTAAAAAAGAAATAATTTATATTCACAAAAATCAATAAAATACATTTTTTTATATTTTATTAATTAACTTCACACTCACGTACTCTATTTTTTTCTTAATCTGTATACACATGTCTTTTGAAAAAGGACTTGGGACGGAGGAAGTACACAAAGTAAATTTTTTGTGCATTAAACACAATGTGCATACATTTAATAATAATAAGGGTAACTTTAAGAAATAATAGAAATAATTTTTTAAAAATATATTAAGTCGCATGATATATAAGTACATACAAAACTAATACATATATAAATCTATATATGTAGGTATTTGATGTTTACTGCAGAATTTTGATTATATTTTCAATTCCATCATTAGTCTTTTTTATTTAATAAGTGTTTCTGTTAATATATCAAAGTGTGGCGTCTTAAATTAGTCTCCATGGAACACCAAAATTTTTGCAAAATTATTTTCACATTATAACTTTTACATTTAAAAAAGAAATAATTCATACTTAAAAAAATTAATAAAGTATTTTTTATTTAATTATTTCATAATAAATTTTATTTTTTAATATGCGTCTTACTTCAAAAATGAAAATTATTCCAGAAAGGGAAGGAGTATGAGTTTTGAGCAAAATGAACTGTGGATGATCTTACATTCAACGTATATGTCCATCAATAACTTAAAATTAATAACAATAATTTTTACATCTAATATATTATCCACAAATCAGGTAAGCATAGGTCATATAATAAAACAAAGTATACTATAATTAATTTTGCCATTAAGCTTGTTTATATTTTACATATATATTATTTTATTAATATTAGTTGTTTCATTAAAAAAAATTAGTTTAATAGTAATATTGTATAATAAAAAAAGAATTTTATATGAGGACCTAATTTTCAGGTTGAGTGTCGATTTAAATTTTTTATTTTAAAGTGTCTCAAATCAAAATTTATATTTTGATTTTTCTCAATTTAAGATTTAATTTTATTCTTGTAGTCTCAATTAAAGGTCCTGTTCATTAATTTTTATTCTACCTTTTTGAATTAAAAAATTTATAATTCATACTTCCTCCATCCCAAAATAATTTTCACACTTTTTTTTTGGATGTCCCAGCTCTTTTTTTTAACACTCACATCCTTCACTTTTTCTTAAATTGTGTGCTCTGTCCCTTATAAAAAATAAATTGGACAGAGAGAGTAATACTCCCTCCGTCCCACTTAGGGATGGCAATGGGGCGGGTTCAAACCCGGACCCGCCACGAACCCGCCCGTACGGGCCGGGTAAAAACCCGGTCAAACGGGTCGCGGGGCGGGTTTGAACCCGTTTGACCTAAAACCCCCGGGTTTGGGACGGGTCCTGGTATTAGGCGGACCCGCCCCGAACCCGGCATATAATATACATATATATATATTATATATAATTAAATGAATACATCATATTATATATGTATAATTAAATATATGAAAATTAGGCTATTAATTAATATCTTCATTAAAATATTAGATTAGATATGCTCATAAGTCACGAACAGAAGTTGTACAAGAGGAACATTAATTGATTTTATCATTTTAATTTTCAATGAACAATATATGTATGATTTTAAATATTTAGATTTAATATATTTAAACTTGAAATTGACTATTTCGTGTATTTATTGTTGTTTAAATCATCCAAATGCATATTGATGTTATATTTAAAATTTAAGATATTTTTTGTAATGCATTTGATATGTATAATAAAAATAAGTGGTTAGACGGGTCGGGCGGATAAAACCCGCCGAGTTCAAGGGGCGGGGCTGGTCCCGGGTCCAAAAATTTTCTAGCGGGGCGGGTCCTGGGAAAGGCCAAACCCGTCCCAGACCAGCCCCATTGCCATCCCTAGTCTCATTATAAGTTGGTCATTTTGTCATTTTCATTCGTCCCACTATATGTTGCTCATTTGCTTTTCTACCTTTTTTAGGAAACTACTATTCACTTTTTTAGTATTATTTTCAATATTTTTTACACTATTTCCATTATTTTTTCACTTTTCTTCATCATATCACATCACATCACATGTACTATATCAATATCATATACCCTTCTTAACATTAGTGCCCAAAAATTATGAGCAACTTATAAGGGGGTGGAGGGAGTAATTTTTTTATATAAAATTTTAAAATATAATATAATAAATTAAAAAATTATAATTTTTATTTAACATTCGTATTAGACATAATTAAGTTTCTTAATTTCATTGCCCATTTTTTATGTAAACTTGTAAATGTATTTTTAGGTGCGCCTTATACTAGTATATATCAAGTAAAAATTATAGTTTTTAAAATTTGATCAATAATATTTTAAAAATTAGTTAGTAACAAAAATTTGCTCTCTTCGTCTCATGGGAATTTATACGCTTTCTTTATTTGGATGTCCAACACAAATTTGTAGACTATTAGAAAAAATATATAAATTTGTGCGCATACTTATAAAATTTTACATATATTTAATTTATCCATATATCATATATAATTTTATTTATAAAATATATTTTTATTAAAAATATATGTCATCCCCTAAGGAAAGCAAATTCCTCTTAAATGAAGGGAGTATTATTAGAGATGTTAAACGGGCCGCGGGCTGGCGGGCCGATCCGTTTAACCCTGTAATTTACAGGGTTAGGTCCGATCATATGGCGGTCCATATAAAATCGGGGTTTTTTTGCCCGGACCGGTTAGGCCGCCGGTTTTCTGGGCTGGCCCGGTAGCTAGTTTAGGGGTGGAGCAAATATCGAAAATACCGGTATACAATACTTATCATATCGAAAATACCAAATTTATCAAAAATTTCGGTACGGTATGATACCATACCGATATTTTCAGTACGCTATCAGTATAGAATTTTAAAATTTTTGGTATACCGGTATACCAAAAATATTCCGGTATACCAGTTATTTTCGATATACCGAAAATATTTTGGTATCTCGGTATACCGGTATATACCATTTTGGTAATTTAATATTAAATTTATTAAAGGAATGTAAATGAAAATGAGGGGAAAAAAAATTCTAAAATGCTTTGCAAATGAAAAGGAAACAGGAAGAATTTCATATTAGGGCTCAAATTTTAAGGTAAGTCTCAATTTAAGACTTTAATTTTGAAGTGTCTCAAATTAAGATTTAAATTTTAATTTTTTTCTCAATTTAAGATCTAATTTTAATATATTTGTCTCAATTTAAGGCTCTATCTATTTATCTTTATTTTTTTAAGCTTCACTAACATAATAATTTTTTTGCATTTAATTAATTTTTAGGTATAACATATCAAACTAAAAATAAATAAATGAAAATTTTATACAAGTATTAAACATACTTTAGAATTTATTTTTTCTGGTTGAACTTTATGTTGTTGATATGTATTAAAGTCATAGCTCAAACACGCAATAGTATAGAAAATCTTTTTAGATCATTTCTATTAATTTAAGGATTCGTTTGGTAGCCTCCATAATATAAAAAGGTAGGACGGGCCTCAAGAAAACATTGTAGGTGTTTGTGTGATAAATAACTTTTATTGGTGTTTGGTAGCCCAATAAATAAAGTTTGTACTTGTTTGGTAGATTATAAATGCCACTAGATAAAAGTTTGTACTTGTTTGGTAGATTATAAATGACACTAGATAAAATTTAAAATTTGTTTGGTAGAATATAAATGAGACAAGATAATTTATTTTTTGTGTTTGGTACATAAGAATAATCCTTCATAAAATTTGTATGTGTTAATAGAAAATGACAACTTTGCCCTTATAATCAATTAACATATCTTCGTTTTTCTTCCATCTCATTCTAGGGTTCTAGGGTTTCTTCTCACCTCCTCCATTGACGGCCGGAGAGCTTCTTGACACGCGAAGGTGAATTATTTTTGGAGTTACATGTTGTACCGTTTATTTTCTTCTAGTTTTAATCGAATACTAGGATTTGCAGAATGGAAAGCGGTGGTAGCAGCAGCATCGATCTCAAGAACAAAGGGAAAAAAACTGAAAAAACTCTTCGAACATGGACTACGGCAGAGGAAGCGATTCTCGCGGATTTGATGAAGGATCTTGTCGCTAAGGGTTGGAGGACCGAAAATGGATTCAAGCCCGGGTACTTGCAAAAATTGGAAGCTGTAATGCAAGAAAAGCTCTCGGGTATGATATCCGGAGAGATCCCCACATTGCCTCAAGGATATCGATTTGGAAGAAGTTTCACGGCTCCTTACTGTTGATGCTCAAGAAAAATTCTGGAATTGGCTTCAATGCATTGACTGGAATGATTGACTATCATAATGATGCCTGGGAAAACATTTGCAAGGTAAAATATCTTGCTACATTCTTGTATATGTAATTGATGGCTTTCTGTAAGGGCACTTTCACCATTCTACTGGCCGGGTCAGAATTTGCTAGTAGGATGAAATATAATTTCAAGTTTACAAGATATAATTGCATGTGATTATATATAACATATTTTCACAAGACATGTGTGTGTGATTGTAAGATTCTGAATTAGCTATTATACTTAAGTCCATCACCAATTTCAAATATTAAATAACTGATATTTGCTGTAGATGGCAATGGTCCCAGTGGATGAGTATTTCGGTGCAAGAGTATGTTGTCATGCTGATCTGAATATCATTACTACAATTATGGACAAGTTGAGCACTCACAATCAGAAGCTATTCAAATAGTCTTGTTTTGGCCAGTTTATTGACTTTTGAGATGTGAAATTTCAAGGGCAGTTGTATCTACACCTATTGTTCAAGCAAGATTCTGGGAGGAAAAAATGAACTAGTTTTTCACATTAACAACAAAGAGGCACACTTCGGACCTAGAGAATTTTCTTTGATCACGGGACTACATTTTGGCCACACATCACCTATCCCCCTTAAATCGAGAATGCACAAGCAAATTTTCAAGAATAAGAAACGTCTTACAGTTTCAGATATTGAGAATGCATTCTTGGAGGCTCGAGATAAAGGGGAAGGTGAGCTCAGCCTGAAATTGGCCTTGCTATGGGTTCTATATGGACTGCTGCTTGTGCGGGGCCACACGAGCAAGAAGATTGAAATGCAGTTCATCCACTTGTCTGACAACCTTGATGAATTTAATAAGTTTCCATGGGGACGTATAGCATTTGATTTCTTAGTTTCTGAGTTTTGATCTTCAATCCAGAATCGTGAATTCATCAACAAAGGCAGAGCACAACAGTCAAAACGTGGTTGGAAATGCCATGTCGATGTGTATGGGTTCGGTTATGCAATTCAGATTTGGGCATATGATGCTATGTCAAGTGTTTCAAAACTCTGTGCTACATACAGGCATAAATCAAGGCCACTAATTCCCCGAATGCTTCGTTGGAAGATAGATAAAGCAATACGGTTTGATGAACTGACCACCTACTGTTTCCCCATTCTAAGGCATGGAGATCTCTCAGCACATAATGTAAGTGAACAAAATAATGTACCTTCTTGCTTATTTCTGGTTTCTGTTAATTAAATTATTTCTTTCACAAATACTTGCATTTCTTTTCATCGACACAGATGGAAGTTAAGAGAAATTTGGTAGCTTCAAGGGCTGAATTGAAGAGTCCGACTTATGAAAGTGTGGTCAATTGGGAGGAGATGATTGGTACAGGTGATGAACATCACAATTCAATAGATCCTAGCAAGCAAAGGCAAGTGGACAAACTCAAGAGGAAACTTGAAAAGGACGAATGCTCACGTGGACAAAATAAAAAGAAAAAAATGTTTAGTGATGACATCTCTTGGAAAAAGTATGTATGTGAACAACTCGATGTCTTGCAAAAAAATCAGAAAAAACTAATTAAGTTGATGGAGGCTATCTTGCAACAAAATGGGAAATCAAATCCTTCAACATTCGACGTTGATGACATTGCTGTTAGTGATGAAAGGGATGATGGAAGTGAGAAATTGAGCAAGCTAGATTCTAAAGAGGAAGCTGGTAATAGGAATAGCAAGCAAAGTTCTGAAGAGAAAGGTGGTAACAGGAATAACAAGCAAGGTTCTGAAGAGGAAGGTGGTAATAGGAATAACAAGCAAGATTCTGAAGAGGATGGTGGGGAACATGTAGCCATTTACAATCCTTGTGTGGATCATGTGGAATAAAACGAGATAAATGCATTTGAAAAATGGTGGAAGAAAAATAAGGGTAACAGAATAACAAAGTTTATTACATTATCTAACTAATAAGGTTCTGATGTGTATTTCTTACTCTTATGATGTGGTTTCAGGCACCTATAACAGCCGGTGTGTATGCTGCATGGATGAAGGACAAAAACTGCAATATATTTTATGATTGGTCCACACGAGCAAAAATGATTTATAACTACGTGACAGGAAGATATCCAACAAACAATCATGGAATACATTGGTCCGAAGCAATGTCTATATACGGAGTTGGTAACATATTTGGTAATCATTGGTTTTTATATGAGATCCGTATTCAAGAGAAAAAGATTGTAGTGTATAACAGTCTTTCTGAGGGCCGACCATCAGCAGTAGAGAATGCAATTATACGTAGATTAGCTACTGTATTGCCTAGTATATGCAGTGATTTGCATATTTTCAATGAGAACTCCACTTGCGGACCTCAGGAGACAGATATGTGGGCAATCGAAAGGTACGTAGGCACTGCACATCAGATAAACTTCAGTGATTGTGGTGTGATGTGTGTGAAGATGTTTGAGTGCTTCGTTAATGGGGTGTCGATCCATGACATTGACCCAAAACAGTGCAGCCGATTTAGAAAAGATTATTGTGATGAATTGTTGCCTGAAGAAGTTGTGCAGGGATGATGGCCCATTTTATTGCCTACCTTATGGACAAGTTTATTTCTTTTGCTTTGTGATGAAATTAGACCGTTTGTTTTGGTGTTATGTGACCGATGGTTTTTGTTATATTATGTAATCAAACTAATGCTCTGCATTTTTTTTGTATGCTTTAAGGCATGTTTTTTGTATGCTTAAGACGTGTTTTGGTGTTTCCACATCTATGCTTAATGCAAGTTTTTATATTTTTATCGTTGTATGCTTAAGGCATGTTTTTATATGTATCACTGTATTTGAGTTTTCATTTCCAAATATGGAGATGACCATTCAATATTGTATAGGACGTCGTAGGTGTACAATTTTCTCAGAAGGCTCCATATGGTCATGGAGTTTTCAAATCTGGGATGATAGATGGAACAAGAGAAAGAAAAATAGTTTTCATTACTACAAGAAAGTAAAAAAAAATCTTATGTTGCATTGATCAAATCAAGACTACATTATGGAAAATCCAACACAATTGTCCACATGGTGTCCAACAAAACCAAAATAATAATCCTAAACACAAATCCCCTTAAAATGCAGAACATCACACCAATTTGGCCAACAATATGCCCAATAGCACAAGGTTCCGACAAGAAAATAGAAGAGTCATGTGATATGCATAAGAGATAATAATCAGATCAATAATACCGTAAATTTAAGGTAGTATTGTCTAATGTGAACTAATAAATTCACTTAAATGTTCAGAGCATTGTCATGGAAATGCTGAAGATATAAAAATACCAAGCTACAATTGTTCAAGTTACAAACCCGTGGACTGATGAAATTCTGACTTATGTTTTACAAAAATTAAAATACAGCAATTCTAAGACATGTTCCGATATTCTTGCCACATATTTATAGATATCTCATCCCACTGTTGTGTCCACTCGGGGGTTGCCTCAACAGTGTCTACGTACTCAATATGTTCTTCTTCTTCATTACTTTCTTCATTGAGACATCGCTGCTGCTCCCACCGCTGCTCATATGGATCAACAGACATCATTGATCGGATATAGTTGTGGAGTAGGCAACATGCCATAATTAACCTGACTTGTGTTTTGATTGGATAATAAGCACCACTTCTAAGCATTGCAAATCGTTGCTTAAGTACTCCAAAAGCACGTTCTATGACATTTCTTGCCCTGATATGCCGCATGTTAAAAAGCTCTTGATGATTGATCGGTCTTTGCGAAGATGGACCCCATTCTTTCAAGTGGTACCTGAATCCCCTGTAGGGCACGAGGAATCCTTCACTATTTGCATACCCATTATTGCATAGATAGTAGTTTCCTAAACAGTTGAAGTTAAAAATAATTTTTAGATATGGTTGTACAAATGTGGAATCTTGTTGAGTTTATTTCAGTACGAAGATAAAAGAAAGTGAAAAGGGAAAAATAAAAGTGACATTTACCCTTGGGGACTTTCAGTCCATGTGGCCTACGAACCGCATCACGAAGCACTCTACAATCTGCAGTAGACCCTTCCCATCCTGGAAGGACATATACAAATCTCATCTGATGGTCGCAAACACCTAGGACATTAGTAGGTATACGATCATTCCTTATTCTAAACCGAGGTATACCAGAGGTAGAGACATGGACATCAATGTATGTGCCATCTAATGCCCATAGACAACCCTATGATAAACAAAATATAGGCTGGTCATGTAAAATTGATAAATAAATACATATTTCTAGACAATTTATATTCATATAATTTAAGATTTTGTACCTTGAACCATTTCCATCGGGGGTTTGTGGAGTCATCCGGGATGGGAGTAGGTGTTACTAAAAACAGAGTATGGAGTTTTAAGATTGCAGTGAGTACTAGATGAACATAGTGAGACATTGTTTGCCCGGACCTCGAGAAGTCAAATTTTACCGTCATATTCTTCTTGTGGTGGGCTAAAACTGATGTGAACATTGCCACTTGTTCTTCAGCGCACACATATTTTTGATCAACTAAACCTCCTAACTCACGCATTAAAAAACATAGGTGTGCAAAGGTATTACGAGATATTCGTAGGTTGTCAATACAGGCAACCTCGGTGAGGAAGTGTAATCTGTTTAAGTGTTCAACTTGACGCGGAATTCTTTCTAACATAGCATATGGTTCAGGGTTAATTACTCGACGTCTTACCCTCCTATTGAGGCTGCTATGTAAGTACGCAATTAAGAAAAATATCAAATTTTCGAACATCATCTCATCAATCAAAAGATAGACTAGAACTCATTTTTGCAAACTGGATGGCAACATTGCAGGACACCTGAACACCTATTCAGTCACGTTAGAGAAACAAAAAGAGTCTTCATTACTACAACAAAGTAAAAATATATTCTTCTGTTGCATTGATCAAACCCTGACTAAATTATGGAAAATCCCACGCAACTGACCAAATGAGGTGCAACAAAACCAAAATAATAACCCTAAACACAAGTCCCTATAAAAAAATGCAGAACATCACACCAACTTGGCCAACAATATTCCCAATAGCACAAGGACACAACAAATAAAGAAGACAAATAACCCTAAACACAAATAACACATAAAATGCAAAACATCATACCAACTTGGCCAACAATATGCCCAATAGCACAAGGACACAACAAAGAAAGAAGACAAATAACCCTAAACAAAAATCCCCATAAAATGCAGAACATCAACCAACTGGGCCAACAATATGCCCAATAACACAAGGACACAACAAATAAAGAAGACATGGACACAAATGAACAACCAAATCAAAGATACAGTTGGTGACCCATTTTGACCAATGCTAAACCTTCTTTGCCTGGACCAGCAAGCAATTGCTCTTTGACATGGCAATTAAGTACATGCATTCACAAATGCATACAGTAGTGATAGGGGAAATTGTGCAGATTCACAAATGCATTCATATTCAAATACTCATCAAGTGCAGCAAGGTTAATTGACCAACCAATTTGTAAATACATTTATCAACTTGTAAATACATTAACCAACTGCAGCAAGTGCATTCACATACAAAAATATTGAAATTATCTATGAACGTATCATCACTCACAACATATTTGTTTCGGCAACAAACCCTAGAAACAACTACAATATCAATAATTTTTTGAAATGAAGTAACCAACCAATTTGCAAATACCTTAGTCAATCTTTGGGAAACTGGAACGGTTGGTGGTACTTGAGAACTTGAGGTACCCTGAATCTTTCACCGATGCGCCACGATATGGTTGGTTGGGCTTTTCCAAAATAATGTAGATGAATTTCGTTACAGACGCAAGGGTAGAAAGATTTACACATGTTAAATTAGGTTACCTAATACGATGGAGAACTGGAACGAGAGATCGATGGTGTGCGAACTCTTCCACGATCTGAAACCGATCCTCTAGCCGCCGGCCGGCCTACACCCTGTCAACGTCGAAACCCTCCGATTCAATTTTCTTGACTGTCGTCTTCATAGGAAACTAGTGTTTGTCTCACGGTCTCTACACATTATAATATCAAGATTGGAGATTTGAGAAATATAAAAAAAAAAAGTAATTGATGAACAGTAATTTGTAGGTCTCAATTGTCTTCAGATAAATTTATCTCATGGGGGTGGGTTGTAGTTTGTGAAGAGCAACAATGATTTTAGGGGGATGATTTCAACGGGCCGAAACTAGCCCAGCCCGCATGGAAAAACTGTACTTCCCTACCAAACATGAGAAATGGACCAAAAATTTCTTTATCAAAGTGGTTATGGGAGCTACCAAACGAAGCCTAAAACACAAGATTACATATTAAAGAAATTAAATTAAGCTTAATTTAGAGAAATATATGTATAGTGAAAATATTTTGGATATGATAAAGCTCGAAAGGGAATTAAATTCAGCCTAATTAGGAGATAATTTTAGGTCCAAGTCTTAAATCTCCAACATCTCCATATGAAAGAGTTCTCTTATCACTCTAAGTGTGCTTCTTGTTAATGAATTTTATTTTATTACTTTTAATTTATAATTAGATAAATTTTATTCTGAACTAAATTAAGCTAAATTGTGCAGATAAATATAAAATCACACATTACAAAGTACTCAAAACTTTTTTTTCAAAAAAAAAAAAGTAATTCGTAACAAATTTTTTGAAACAACTAGTAAGCATATATTCATGAAAATAAAAAATTAATTGTTGAAGATAAACTTTAAAAAGAATATTCAAATGTGGGAAATATTTTCACTTGTTAAACCATGATAAGCTTTAATTAATAAAAAATAAAATAAAATAAATTATCTTATCTACTAAGTAAAATTACCTTAACAAAGATATTTATATAAAACAAAATCAATAGTATTCGGAGGCGGGAAGTAGAGTCGGTGGAGCCTATGACACATATTTTTTTAATTTGTAAATTATTTAGAAATTGCATATGTAAGCAAATAAATTTTGCTTCCCAATTAAATAATGACACATGTATAAATTAAATAAATATCAAATATATATTACTATTTTAATTTTGAGGATTTACCAAATTAATTCTCTAATTAAATAGTAAAATGATATTTATTGTACATGATACAAGTTATTATTAAATTACGAGTCTCCCGATACTCGTAAATAGAGCTGTCAAAATGGGCCCGGCCCGACGGGCCGGCCCGAAAAACCCGGCCTAAAGGACAGGACGGGCCCAAAAAATACTGGCCCGAAAAGAACCGGGCCTATTTGGCCCGGCCCAGCAGGCCCGACGGGCCGTTCGGGCTCGGGCTGGGCCGGCCCGGTGGCCCAGGACTGGCCCGATATATATATATATATATTTTTTTTGAAATTGGGGATTACATTGTTGTAGTTAAGTATTTGCTATTTGTGCTAAGAGAATTTTGATGTAGTTTTAGGAATATGAGTTGTAGTAGGTAATTATAAATTTTGAGGCAATTAATATGCATACTTTTTGGTAATATATATATTCATTAATAATATTTTCATTTGTTGGCTTCCATTGAAATTTACTCAAAAGATATTTTTAATTAAAAAATATAATCTCAATTTATTAATTAATTTATAATATTAAAAATATGAATAGGTAAGATTGAAAATACTTTATTTAGAATTTTGATAATATTAATTTCTCCTATTTTGTAAGTATGAATTATAATTCAAACTTATAAGAGAGATGTTGAATTAGTTGTTTATTTTTTTTTGAATTTGCATTTATAAATGATTGTTAGAAAATTATTGTTTGAATTTATTTTTGTGAATTATAGTTTATTAAGGTTTGTTAAATTATTTTTGTTTAAGTATTACTATATAGAAATTTGAATTTTATTTTAATTATTAAATTATTTTTGACAAATTAAATAATTTTTTTAGACTATTTGAATAGATTTGTATACAAAATGATAAATTAATAAGATATATATATAGAAATTAAATGTAATGGTAATATATTAAAAATTAAAAAATATTAAAAAAATCGGGGCGATTTGGCCCGGTAGCCCGGTGGCCCGTCTTGGGCCAGGACGGGCTTGAAAATAAGTGGCCCGATAGGAACCGGGCTAGGCCCGGCCCGGCCCGGCCCGGAAAAACACAATGGCCCGGTGGGCCGGTACCGGGTCGGCCCGGCCCGGCCCGGCCCATTTGACACCTCTACTCGTAAATGACAATAAATGGCTGATTTGCTCTATTTATGAAGACGGCGGAAATTAATCAAGCTAAATTTAAACGATTCGTAAATACCGCCAATCAAATCAATATCAGCCAACCAAATCGCACCACGTGTCAGCGTGAATAAGGAAGGTTCTTCAACTCTCACCTCATAAGTAGGGGCCTTTCATGTTCATTCAAAAGGGTCCACAGCCAACGAAGACTCTGACGAACGAACGAGCAGCAGCAATCCTCTCGACGAGCAAAACTGCGAGCTAAGAAGATCCATCGATCCAGGTCTTAGAAGATTCAAAGAGTTCTTCACCAAATCTGAAGACATTCTTTGAAGTTCGAGCCGTTCTTCGTCAAATCCTTCCAGAAACAGTGTTTGATCTAAGACAAATGAGCTCAATCCCTCCGATCAGACATTTTTCTTGAAGAACATTTTGAAGATCATCAAGCGTTCTTCGCCGTCTTCAACCATTCTTCACCAAATCCAGCCAGAAATATCCCTCGATCAGAAACAAGGAGTTTCATCCCTCTAATCAGACGTTTCTCGTCCAAGAACAACTTGAAGACAAAAAGTGTTCATCACCGTCTTCAAACCATTCTTCATCAAGCTCATCCGCAAACGCACTTCGATCAGGGACAAGGGGCGAAATCCCTCCGATCAAGCGTTTCCTGCTCAAATCCATCTTGAATAATTGAAGATCGTTCTTCGCCAAATTTGAAGCGTTCTTCACCAAAATCTTCCAAATACCAACGCTCGATCCAAAACAAGACGACCTAGTCCTTGGATAAGCGTTATCAAGTCAAAGTCCAGTCAAAATAAAAATTTGACCAATGCATCCCAACGCTCTCCAATTTATTAAACTGAAATGTTGTGCCTGCTCAGGTCAATCCTAATTGTATATTTTGTAACAACTCAACAGAGACGGTATCTCATGTCCTATTTGATTGTGCTTTTTCCTATCGTTTTGGATGAGTTGTATTGAATTGTTGGGACATAAAATGGCTTTACCATCCGACCCGGTGAGGAATCTACTTCTCTTTAGTAGTCTAATCAAGGGAAAGGAAGGAAAAAATCTTGCTGTATGTATATGGTTATGTGCGATTTGGATCCTATGGAAAAAAATAAACACTGTCATTTTTCGTCAGGATTCTTTTAATTGCAAGGAATTAGTGGATGAACTTAAGGCTCGCATTTGGAGTTGGTTTACGACAAAAGGCTATAATGAGGCTTCAAGATCTTTCGAAGGTTGGGCGAAGAATCCAAGAATTTTTAAGAAATAAGTATGTACTATAAGATGTTTTTATGACTTGTGTTATTTCTGTTCATAATTGTGAGATTGACAAAAACTATTTGTATTTGAGTTGGGGGTATTCCTTATACCCTTTTATTCTATAAAATCCTTTCTTTTCTGATAAAAAAAAAATCAAAATTTGACTAAAGCCGAGTCAAAAGTTGAAGGAGAATCAGAGGAACATAGCTAGAGAGAGAACCCAAAATTCAATAAATATATTGTATATCAATTTCAAATGTTAATAAATATTTTATTTTCACAAGAATTATTATCACAACATGTATTCATATTTTAAAACATACCTATTATTATTCGACTGCAAATAGTATATCAAAAACAGACCAATACTAATTAAAATAAAATTCATGCTTTCTTTTTTCTAAGAAAATTTAGAAATATTATTCATAGTTCAGAAGTAAAATAGTTTGATATACGAGAAAGAAGATATGGTGTTGTTTGTAGGCGAATTATATAATTATATATATGTATCTTATGTGTGATCGCATGACACTTATTTTTATTATAATTTATTTAACTATTTTTAATTTATAACTTAGATAACTTTTATTATGAATTAAATAAGCAAATAGTGTAAATAAATTACATTACAATTTTTTCAAAAAAAAAGTCACAAAAATATTCAAAAGAAAAATGAATTTGTTACAAAAAAAAAAAAAAAATAGGCTCCAATAGTAAGTATACGTGCATGAAAATAGGACATATTTTAAAGGTAATATTCAAATCGTGATTAAAGGAGAAGAATAGCTGAATAGGGAATATATTACTTTGTATGACTTGGTAAGAAATATTAGAGGGATTTTTTTTTTTAAGGACAACAGGTTAGGTGTGTTAGCAAAAGAAGGACCGTAAGTTTCTGGGCTGGCAATTTAAGGACCGCACCTTTTTAATCTGGCAAATTAAGGACAAATTGGCCCGTACTAGCTTCAATTGGACTTAAATGCACGAGATTGGCACGTGAGGAACGATTTCGGACTTAATTTTACACGTGGAGCCCGTTTGAATCCACGTCACACTTAATTGCCACATCCCCAATCTCTCCTCTCTCTCCATTAATTAAATGACTAGAATATTAAAAGAAAAATTAAAACTTATGTTCGAAAAATATCTAGTGAAAACGAAAGGACATTCTTCTCCCACGAAGCAGGATCGTTCCTCGACACATACAATTAGCAGTGAGGAACGATGAAGAACTGAGCAAGCTATTGGGGAGCGTGACTATTGCCAATGGCGGCATGCTTCCGAACATTCACTAGACCTTGTTGCCGAAGAAAGTTGGTGGAAGAGATAAGGAAATTGGCTCTGCATCTCAAGAATTTTAGGATTTTGCTGTGAATTAGAAGGTTGTTTTTTGGGTAAATCTTCACAAGGGTTTGGATCTTTTTTTTTTTTTGCTCAATGTTGGGTCCTTCTAAAACCCTAATTTTTCGTGTGGCTGATATCTATATATACTACTGTTTTTTTAATAAAAAAAAACTAATTCAAAAGATGCTAAAAAAAGACTTCTTCTTCGTGAAATCCATATTGTAGGTTAAAATCGTGTGAAAGATGGTGAGTCTTCGCGACAAGAAGAAGCTAAAAGATCCACCCCCTAATTACCGTAAATGTTTCTTCTTGAATGCTGATTTTGATGTGCCACTCTGAGGAATATGTTGAAAATGAAATTTGTAAATAACTGAGATTTAAATATGTTGAATATGATATCTGTAACAGCTATCATATATTGCATTTATATGCGCATAACAGATTTAAAATTTTACTACAGGGCCTAAGGGTAATTTTTCGTGTGGCTGATATCTATATATACTACTGTTTTTTTAATAAAAAAAAACTAATTCAAAAGATGCTAAAAAAAGACTTCTTCTTCGTGAAATCCATATTGTAGGTTAAAATCGTGTGAAAGATGGTGAGTCTTCGCGACAAGAAGAAGCTAAAAGATCCACCCCCTAATTACCGTAAATGTTTCTTCTTGAATGCTGATTTTGATGTGCCACTCTGAGGAATATGTTGAAAATGAAATTTGTAAATAACTGAGATTTAAATATGTTGAATATGATATCTGTAACAGCTATCATATATTGCATTTATATGCGCATAACAGATTTAAAATTTTACTACAGGGCCTAAGGGTGCATACTTAACAGTTACACTTTGTTGGGGAGGTGGGTTTAGAACTCAGTCGCACTCTTATTACTTTGGTGGTGAAGCAGTTAAACTTGATTATGTCATTGCTAAACATTTAGGAATGGATGCTCTTAAGAATACATGTGATGAATATTGTGGTAAATGGATAGGAATTAGAAAATTTCATTTTCTAATGGGCAATTCATTTAGGATATTGGCTAGTGATGATGATGTAAGAGTATGGGCATTGAAACATCTTCCTCGTAATGAGTTTGAGATTTACATTGATGATATAGAAAACTTATGTTCTGAGGCAGGTAGTGGTGATAGGGGTATTGAGGAAGGGGGAAATATGTGCAGCGGGGAAAATTATGATATAGAGGAAGGGGAAAACACGAGCCAGGGGGAAAATATTGATTTAGAGGTAGGGGAAAACATAGGCAGCAGAGAAGATATTTGTTTAGAAAAAGATGAAAAAATGGGCAGTGAGGAAAATGATGATTTAGATTCTAATTTTTCTGATAGTGATTACAATATGACTGAAGAAAATGGTTCAGATGATGATGTGATATTTGATAAAAATGTGTGTGATCAGATTATGGAGGATGGTGAGTCTTGGGAGACTAGTTCTTGTTAGAAAATTGTGGAGTGTGTATGGGAAGATGAAAATGTTGACACGTACTTAGAAACACAAAGTCGAGGCACGAGTTTCACTCGCTCTCCGTAAGACGTTATTGCCCCCGTACACTGGTGCAATACGGATCGTAGACAACCGTCCCCAAGATACAACGGCTTTAGAACTTCAGATTGTTGCAATACAAATCAGAAGTTATCGGCGAATCGCAAAATAGGTATCCGGAACTCCCGACACGACTCTAATGCACACTTAGAATGCTTGAATGCTTTTAGAGAGGAGAAGGCTTATTTTTGTTGTGAATGAATGCTGGAATGAACACTGGGGTCTTATTTATAATAATTGAAGAGATGTGGTGCCTTTTGGTGAAGGGCTGCATCTTTTCCAACCTTTGAATCTGAGCCCTTAGATCACACCTCTTGATTTTCAAGGGCTCTTATCGCACCCGTTGCTGCACCTTGAATCTGATCCGCGCTTGTTTGACTCGAGTTCGAACCCCACTGGACGCGCACCCATTCTGACTCCCAGACGGGCAACCCGGGTTCGATCCATAAGAGTCCGACCCTTACCAGCTGAACCGAACTGACGCGACGGTCCGTACACCAGAGTCCAAACCGAACCAATGCGTACTAGCCGATCAAACCGACGCGGTCCGTACACCCACGTACTGAGCCTTGATCGAGCCGCGCCCGACCCGTTCCAAAAATTAAAGGCTCCTCAGGACGATGCGTACGTGCGAAGTGCAAAGTGCGCCTCTAAAACGCCCAATGCGACTATGTGCGATGTGCGCGTGCCTGAGCCCGAGCCCGTGCGGGTGCGGGTGTAGCATGAGGGTCTTTGGGTTAGCCCTTCGGGCTAACCTTAAGGCACCACCATAGAATATTATTAATTCTATTGTACACAAGTCTACATATAAGGGACTCCAAAGCCTTCACATTTTCCTATGTGGGACAAAGGAATATTTCCATATTTTCTCCCTTATTTTCTCTCTTCAACATGTTTAAGTTGCTAACTTCATGTATTAATATCTCATTCACCCGAAATTGGTTTTGAGCAAATTAATATCCCAAATTCATCTACTCCGAACGTATATTAATATTTTGCAACTTAATTCCATTTTTCACCAATGGAACATCATGATAAAATTGGTCAAACTTGGGTCAACCACCCACATTCCAAACTAATTTCCAACAGTTCTGAGAATGACTTGGTGATTTCTCATGCTGATTTTGATGAGTCTAAAGACTCTGACGGGGAACAAATAGTACCAAATTATCCTATTTTCAATCCAGATGTGGTGTTGGAGCCTGACTTTGAGTTAGGCATGATTTTTAGTAATAGAGCAGATTTCATAAAGGCAGTGCAATACAATGCAATTAAACATAAAAGATCAGTACATTTTTCTAAGATTGCACCTGAAAGAGTATATGCAAAATGTAGAGATGGAGATTGTGGTTGGAGGATTAATTTGGTGAAAATGTTGAATGAGGAGTCCTTTCAGATTAGGGTATATGTTCCTGATCACACTTGTCCCCCCACTTATATAGTGAAAAATGTAAAATCTAGATGGTTAGCAGAGAAATATGTGAACAAATTTGTTTCTGGCCCTATGAGAAGAGTGGAAGGGTTTAGACTAGATGTGTCAGAAGAGTTAGAGGTTGATATTTCAAAAGACCAGGCCTATATAGTTAAGAGGATGGCATTGAAAAAACTTGAGGGTTGTCCAGATGTTCAATGCACTAAGTTGTGGGACTATGCAGAGGAATTGAAGAGAACTAATCCTGGTTCGACTGTGATTGTTGGGGCTGAGAAAGATGTGAATGGGGAAAATAAGTTCAGTAAGTTCTATGTTTGTTTAGATGCTTTTGAGAAGGGGTTTAAAGATGGTTGTAGACCTATAGTTGGAGTAGATGGATGCCATTTGAAGGGGCCCCATAAGGGAATTTTGCTAGCAGCTGTAGGTGTTGATGCTAACAATGTCCTATACCCTCTAGCATGGGCAATTGTAAACACTGAGTCCTTTGAAACTTGGGAGTGGTTTTTTATTTGTATTAAGAATGTCTTGGGGATGTACATAGGGTATGAGTACATTTTTATGTCTGACAAACAGAAAGGTCTAATTCAGGCATTTCGTGAGGTGTTTCCAAATTCTCAACATAGATTTTGTATGAGACATCTGCATGGAAACTTTAAATCAGCTGGTTTTAGGGGTTTATCATATAAGCAAGCATTATGGAGAGCTGCAAATGCAAGTACAATGCCTGCATGGAAACAAAGAATGCTTGAGTTGAAAGCTCTGAATGAAAGTGCATGGAAGTGGTTGGATGAGAGCATCCCAAGTGTGACATCTTGCTGAATAATATGTGTGAATCATATAACTCCAGTATTTTGGATGCAAGACAAAAGCCCATTCTTACTATGCTTGAGTGGTTAAGGGAGTGGCTGATGGTCAGGTTTCAAAAAAATAGAGATGGTTGTCTGAGGTAGAAAGGAAAGATATGTCCTAAGATTAGGCTTATTGTCAATAAGCATATTCAGAGCTCAACTACTTGTAAACCTCTGAAAGAAGATATGATCCATTATCAAATCAGATGCAATGATGGATCTCAACACACTGTGAATTTACAAGCTCATACTTGTAGTTGCAGACTGTGGGAGTTAAGTGGGATCCCATGTAAGCATGCTTGTTCAGCTATCATTCATCAAAGAGGAAATCCAGTAGACTATGTTAGTGAGTGGTATAATGTGGGGACATATCAGAAAAGTTATGCACATACTATAAAAGGTGTAAATGGACTAGATTTATGGACTGATACTATGTTCATCCCACCACTTCCTCCAAACATGGGAAGGGGAAAAGGGAGGCCTGCAGCTGCTAGAAGACATGAGAGGGATGAACCAAATGTCACTACAAGAAAAATGATGTTTTACAACACCAGAAAGACAACGATTTTGCTAAAAACTGTTGTCTAAAGTTAAAAATATATTGCGTAAAGTATAACTGTTGTCTTTTATTGATGGAATATGATGTTAGACAACGGTTTTGGTGAACTATTATCTAATCTCAAAAAGCAGCGTTGTAAAAAGGTACTTTACTACAACGGTTTTTGACCCGTTGTATATTTATGTTGTATATTTGTGTTTTTAAGAAAAATTGTTGAAAGACAACGATTATCAAACCGTTGTCTATACTACAAAGGCTGCGTTGTTAAAGAGTATGTTACTACAACAGTTTTTGAAACGTTGTATATTCGTGTTGTGTATCTTTGTTTTCAAGAAAAATTACTGAAAGACAATGGTAATCAAACCGTTCTCTATTTGCAAAATACGGCATTGTAAAAAAGTATGTTATTACGATAGTTTTTGAACCGTTGTATATATACATTGTATATCAATGTTTTTTAGGAATAAATTACTGAAAGACAATGAGTATGCAACCGTTGTATATCACTATAAAAGCGGCGTTGTAAAATGTTTTATATTTTCATCAAATGGTGTTGTATAAAACTATGTACTATAATATATGGTGTATGACCGTTGTAGTAACATATATTACTTGATGATTTTTATAATTAACAATTTTAACTAATTAAAACTAGCACTTTATATTATTTTGAAATAAAACTTTTATAATTTAGAAATAGAATAACAAAAAAAGAAATTTAACACAATTTAATTGCATTTTCTTATTATTTTCAAAAAAAAAAATTTCATACAAATTTCTATAATTTTATAATATAGTTTGAATTATTCGAATGATTAGACACCTACTAATTATTAGTGTGATTTAAACTATTTAATATTTTAATTAAAATGATAATTTGAATCAATCTTTTGAATTAATAGAATTATTGGAATTAATGTTTATAATGATTTGAATTAATATTTAGAAATATATAATTACATATATATATGATAGTTTTATTAAAACTAAATATACAAGTATTACATAATTAAAATATATAATTTTAGATTAGTATAATTACATAATATAATAATAATAAAATAAATATATGACACTTAGTTAAAATAAAAAGTATATATCGTACATACATATATATATATATATATATATATATTTATAATGAAATATTGAACAAGAAATACCACTTGCCCAAATGGCAAGACACTCATTCACATATATGAGAGGTCACGGGTTCAAACCCCCTCTCACGCAAAGGGAGACTGATATTCGTGCGGGTCAGACCCGGATCGGTTCAGCCCGCGGGTCTGACCCATGAAATTATTATTTTTTATTTCACAAAAACAACGGCTCACAACCATTGTGTATAGTCACAAATAAGGATATGAACATGGTACAACAACATATTTCATATGTATAGACAACAGTTAATAACCGTTGTAGTAACAAAGAAAAGACAATGACTCACAACCTTTGTCTATAGTCACAAATAAGGATATGCACATACTACAACAACATATTTTATATGTATAGACAACAGTTAATAACTGTTGTAGTAACAACGAAAAGACAACGGTCCATTAACCGTTGTCTAAACTTGATACTTACTACAACAGGAGCTTCTACAACGGCGTTTTTTATAGAAAGACAACGGGTTTCCACTGTTGTCGTATCCATTTTTTCTTGTAGTGTGTGAAGTCCAAAAAAAAGGGAGAGGAAGAGCACCAACTGCACTTAAGAAAAGACAATCTATTGTGACCTGTAGAAGTTGTGGATATGAAGGGCATAATAGCATTACTTGTGGCCAAGAGAGTACAAGTCAGGTAAATCATATTTTTTGACACTTTTTAATATTATAACATATTTTTATTTTAACTCTTATATTTACCAACTATATTAATGTTTTTAATATTGTTTAGTTGAGGAAGAAAACAAGGATGTCAAGAAGAGACTTGTTTGATAACAATACCTTAGCAACAGCAACTGAAGAGGCTGTAAGTGATACTATGTTCATGAATTTTTTAGATTTTTTGCATGTTTAATCGATTTTTTTTCTTTATGAATAGTTGGTAACTGAAGCAAGTATGGTTGAGAGCAATCGGATAGTACAACAAACAGCAACACAAAGTGTGAGACCAGTGACACAGGAAACTCTGGAAGCACATGAAACAACTGTACAATTTGTGAAAGTAATGCATTATTTTATTTATTTCTTCTTTTGAACATACTTTAATTAAGTTTAATTAATTTAAAGTGATCATTGTGTAAAGGGTGTGGGATGTGCAAGGACAAAATTCAAACAACCAAGGGAACTAAATCTTCTGAGCAAAGTGTAAGTTTTACCTTAATATACTATTAATGATTTGAACTATGAATATCCCCTGAAATTTTGGTGATTGTTTGTTTCAGTTGAGGAAGAAAAAAATGGTTGCACGTACAACGTTGGTTGATGAGGACACTAGTGATGAAGAATCTCAAATTGTTGTGTTCTTATTGAATTAGGGTTCCAATTAAGGAGAAGAACTTACGGAGTGAGAGAGAGAGAGAGAGGAGAGTGGGGATGTGGCAATGGGGATGTGGCAATTAAGTGTGACGTGGATTCAAACGGGCTCCACGTGTAAAATTAAGCCCGAAATCGTTCCTCACGTGCCAATCTCGGGCATTTAAGACCAATTGAAGCTAATACGCGCCAATTTGTCCTTAATTTGCCAGATTAAAAAGGTGCAGTCCTTAAATTGCCAGCACGGAAACTTACGGTCCTTCTTTTGCTAACACCCCTAACGTGTTGTCCTTAAAAAAAAAAAATCCCAAATATTAGATATAAAAATTTTAATTAACTAATAATTGAATAAATACTATATTTTATTTACTTAAAAATTATAATAACAAATATATTTGCATAAAATATAATTTTAAATCATTACTATTAATTTCAAATACGAGATTAAAAGAATTAAAGACAGCTTAATTGAGAGAAATATTTTGAATATCACAAAAACTCGTATGCAATATTGCACAAAACCCGACCCGTGCAATATCCCCAAATGAAAATTCGCGGATCCAATAAAATTTTTAAGGAAAATTCTCGCCACTTCCAGAATGTATACCACATGAACATATTTGTGTTACTGTAAGACAAAATGTGTGCTACTACATCTTAAAAAGTTATTTTTTCGTACTTTTAAAGTAATTATAAGAATAATTTGTATTTTTACAAGAACAAATATGTGTTTCTTAATTTATTTTTCATTTTATTATTAGTTTTATGTTGATAATATGTTGCTAATGTAATAATACTTTACATGTGTTACTATCTCGCCACTCCCAGAATGTATACCACATGAACATATGTGTGCTACTGTAAGACAAAATGTGTGCTACTACATCTTAAAAAATTAATTTTATCGAAATTCTAGAATGTATACCACATGAACATATATGTGCTACTGTAAGACAAAATGTGTGCTACTATATCTTAAAAAATTAATTTTATCGAAATTCCAGAATGTATACCACATGAATATATGTGTGCTACTGTAAGACAAAATGTGTGCTACTACATCTTAAAGAATAATAATTTCTATAAAAATCAATAAATATTTATGAAAAATGAATATTTTTTCTTATAATAATATACATATTGATCTTATATTGTATTAACATGTTTGTTTTCTACAAAAACAAATGAATATATGTAAAAAAAATAACATTTGTTCTTATAGTAGTACACATTTGACCTTATAGTAGCATAAATGTACTCATACAGTATAGCGAAAATCCTGAAATTTAAAAATTGCCCAAATCCGACCCGACCCGTTCAAGATCCGCGAATTTTATTACTTTGACCCTATTGACCCGCGAATTTTCAAAATTTTTCTTTTTTGGCATATATTGCACCCGTGCAATATTACACGGGAGACCTACTCTTTGAATATGATAAGCCTAAATACCTACTCTTTGAATATGATAATTAAATTACTCCTACTTAGGATATAATATTAGACCCAAGTAAATGTCCCATTTATGCATATTTTGTTTTCTTTTGGAAAGATTAATTTTCCCAATTAGGAGCCAAATATAGGCAACGTGACTAATGTAGAGGAACAGGGTATTTGAGTTGGCAAGTAATATTAGATATGAAATATTTTAATTAATTAAAGATTGAATAAATATTACATAAATATATAAAAAATTAAATTATAAAATATTATATTCTTGATTTTTTAATAATATAGTTTGATATGTTCTTAATTTTCTTTTAACATACTTATATAATAACAAAATTTTGAAATAATTGCAAGATGCAACACTTATAAGGGTCTTATTTCATAATGCAACACTTATAAGGGTCTTATTTCATAATGCAACAATCAAGATTTAACATTTCAAAGTGCAACACTTTATTACCAAATACAACACTTTCTCAATTAAATAGGTATTATTTCTCAATTTTCGTATTCTGGACTTTTCAAAAATGTTCTCTCTCCCCTCTCCTCTTTTTTCTACTTTTTCACAGTCTCTCTCATCTCTCCTCTCTTTTCTTCTTTTTCATACGATTTCTATCCACCCTCTCCTATTTTTTCTACTTTTTCACACTCGCTCTCTTCTCATCTATTTTCTTCTTTTTTCAAACGTTTTTTTTATTTTGTTAAAACACACACAATCAATACTCTTTTTCGGTTAAAACACACATGCATGCATCTTCAATTCTTTTTCTAATTTTGTTTTTTTATTTTAATTTATTTTATTTTATTTAATTCAGATTCAGATTTTATTTTTTTTAAACCAATCTCTATCTTTTCAGTTTTTTTTTTTTATGAAAAAAACTCAATCTTCTCTTCATCTCTCTTCTAATTTTCTCTCTCTCCTCTATCTATCTTTTCTATTTTTTCACGTAACTCACCCATATATTTTTATTTGCACCTGTTAGGTGCATATATCTATTAATTTACCCATTTCAAGAAATTTCGTAAAGAAATTAAATTGACTTTGCTCTCTCTCTCGGAAAAGGTAGCTGAAATAAGTATGCGTCGAATTAAATTAACTTAATGATTTTTCCATTATATATGTTATTTTTTTCACTTGCACAAAGACTAATTATCTCATTTAATTTCTTCTACGCACTTCTCTTTCAAATTTTTAAAATTTTTAATATAACCTTTATACACATATTTAAATATGACATATCTTTTCTATTATTTTCTAAAATCCATTGAGATCTCCTTTAAATTTAACTCATTAGTATTCTGCTTTGTACATATACGTAATTTGAATTTGAATTAGTCAAATATTTAGATTTTTACACATATTCGAATGTTAATTCCTTTACATATTCAGATTGAATACTACTAATTTTTTCATATTCAAAATTTCATATACTACGAATATAATTGTGTAGGGACTCTATTTTTTATTTTTCGAAAAAGTAAAATCAAACAAATTCATTAGAAAAAATAATACAACAATATTTTAAAATTCGTAATTTTTTTACACATATTCGTAATTTTAATTTTAATTTGAATTAGTTATATATTCAGATTTTTACACATATTCGAATTTTAATTTTAATTTTTTTAAAATTTTGATATTTTTTTATTTTGTTTAATTCAGATTCAGATTTCATTTTTTTTTTATTTGTTGAATTTTTTTTATACACATATTCAGATTTCAATTCTTTTTCATATACTTATATTCGGATCATGCAAAATTTAAATACTGAATACCAACAAAAAAGGAATACAACACGCAAATTTGTGAATACTATGAATTTGTTCTTGAATATTCATATTCGAAATTCAAAATTGTGAATACTACTACTTTGTTGTTGAATATTTGTATTCCAATTTCAAAATTGTGAATACAACTAATTTGTTGTTGAATATTCATATTCGATTTCAAAATTGTGAATATTGTTAATTTTAAGTTGAATATTCGTATTCAAATTTCAGAAATTTCATTTTCTTTATTTATTTTGGAAGTTTGCAGATATCAAAAAATTAAAAATCAAAATTTAAACATATTATCCATAAAAAACATAGTAACCTACTTTCCAAAATTCAAAACACATTACCCATAATTAAATACTGAAATACTAAAACATAATTAACAACTTTAAAAAAAAATTATGTGTAACCCAAAAATTAAAAAAATAGAAACCCTAACATCAAATTCAGATTTCAATTGTGCATATATATACTCCCCAATTCACCTGTTCCTATTAGTTGATAAAACTGGGCCAAGTAAAATAAAATGGGCCTAAATAATTAAATGTAAGATTGGGCCCAGATACTTCATCTTCCAAATTACCAGTGAAACCGCTTCTCACCGGTTTTCAGAACCACCCATCGCCGCCAACTCCCGTCGAAGACCTGTTCCAACAGCGTCCCTACAACCTGTTTCAGAACCACACATCGCTCCCCAATCCAGCCGCCGTCGGCACACCACGCCACATCGCCAGAGTCCACGCCTCACGCCACATCTCCACCACTCTCGCCATTTGCCAGAACCGTCCCTGTTCACTGTCTATCCGCCTCACACACATCTCGCCTGAAACCTGCAATCGCAGCTGCTCTCCGTTCGAATGCCAATCCAGCCGCACCCACACTCCAGCGCTCAAAGCCGCCGCATCGGTCGCAACGCGCCGCCTCTGTCCCCTGTTCCACCATGGAATCGCACCACAGAGATGGATCGACAGCTTTGTCTCAAAGCCGTGCCGGAATCCCAACTACCGATTCCCATTCACACAGTGCCGAAACCACATCGAAGCTCTGAATCACCCGAAAGCCATGAAATAAGAGTCACTGTTTAAGAGAGAGAAATACGAAGAGGTTGAGAGAGAAAAGCGTTGGAAATGGGTAATTCAGATTTTAAATTTTGAAATATGGAGAGAATGGAGAGAGATTTAGGAGAGGGGAAAGTTTTTTATATTTTTTAAAATTATATGATTTGGTGGTAGCAAGTGAAGACCCCCACAAAAGTGTTGTATTTTGAAAAATTAAATTTTGATTGTTGCACTATGCAATATGACTCTTGTAAGTATTGCATTATGTAACTAACCCAATTTATATAATTAAATCTTATATACTTAGATGGATTTAGCATATTTATATATTAAAAATATTATGTGAATAAGATAGTCTCAAATTATATAAATATATATTTATATTATCGAATAAATCTATCTAAAAATATATGTATATAAATATATAAATATATCAGATACATTATAAATCTATATATATATATATATATTATAAATTTAAAAAATCAAGATTTATTAATTCACATAATATAATCTATATTAAAAATATATTTTTTAATAATTCCGCATAATACGCGGGCTTACGTACTAGTTACATATATATATAACGACAATACATGCATGTGCTAAATTACGTGTATCCTTATGTGTATAAACTAGGCCTTATTCATATTTTAAATTATAAACAAATCTACATTATTATTCATAAAATATACAAAAAACTAAACATAACAAAAAATATAAAATACTTTGATTAAAACACAAAATGATCACTACATATCATATATTATTATATTAAAAACATACACATACTAATTAAAGTACAATACAAACATGACATATCAAAACTTTTAAAAGAAAATATCATTATAAACAACTAATTTTCGATATAATTGATAGCTCGCATAGGATAATTTTCAAATGCACTAAAGAAAGTCACGCATCTATCAAATGATCGCTCCACAGTCTCTCCACCAATTTGACATGAAAACCAGGTTTCATATGATATCCAATGCAACATTTATAAACGAATCCTTCTTTTTGTCCAGGTAGAATCTCAATGGTGTTGGTAATGAATTTAAATCCATCACTCTCGGCTATGGTGTATCATTTCATCCAACACATCAATGCTTGGCGTAGTATTCTTTATCCTCTGTTTAACAAATTTAAAAAATTTATTGACAAATTTATCATATATATATATATATATATATATATATATGAATTGAATTCAAAAATAAAAGTTAACCAATTATAAAAACGAGCTTCTTAATAGATCCAACTTCATTAGTCCATCATTTTCAATGTTTTTAAAAATTGGCAACGCCTTTGGTAAAATGATGTCTGCTTGGACTATATATTATTGGAACAATAGTGACGGTGGTAGAATAGAATCTATGCTAATCACCTTTTTATAAACATCTTTTTTGTAAACATCCGACATGATTGTGCTTTGGAAGTAGAACTGCTTGAGATGCGAGAAAGAAGATGTAGTGTAGTGCTACACGTGAATTATATAATTATATATACGTAACATTCGTGGAAGCAGAGCATGTCTGCATAAACTCACCGTGTTCCAATTGTGCGTTTCATGCTAACTGCATGACACTTATTCTAATTCTAATTTTTAAAATATTTTTAATTTAAACCAAACAGCTTTTATTATGAATTAAATTAAGTAAAATAGTGTAAATAAATAAATCACAATACCGAAAAATTCCAAAAAAAATTAAAATGAAAATTAATTTGCCACAAAATATTATGATCAGTTAGCATGTATATTTGCATGAAAATAAGACATGTTTTTAAAATTATATTTCACATGTATATGTGCATTAAAATAGGACATATTTTGAAAAATAATGTTCAAAACGTGATTAAAGGAGATTACATATTTTAAAGAATAGGACATTTAATTAATTAATAATCGAGTAAATATTTTATTTTATTTACTTAAAAATTAAATAGTATAGAAAATAGTTTTAGATCATTACTATTAATTTAAAACACTAATTACATAAATATATTTGATTTTATAACAATGATAGTATTTATTCATGACACTAATAATTGATAAACTCGAGTTCACCGTGAACTTGGGTTCATATAAGTTGTTGTCCAAAAACATACCAGACATTATTATTCAACTGCAAATAGTATATCAAAAACATACCCATACTAATTAACGTACAATACATGCTTCTTTTATTTTTTTAAGAAAACTCAGAAATATTACTCAGAGCTTGGAAGTAGAATTGTTTGATATTAGAGAAAGAAAATATAGTGCTATTTAGAGGTGAATTATTATATAATTATATATACGTACCCTAAGTGTAAACATAGCAGATCTACAATATTTTTTACAACTGGTGTTCCAGGTGTGCCATTTCATGCTAACCACATGACACCTATGTTTATTATAATTTATTTAGGTATTTTAACTTTATAACTAGATAAATGTTATTATGAATTAAATTAAGCAAATAGTGTAAATAATTCACATTACAATTTAAAAAAAAAAATCATATTACAAAAAAATTCAAAAGAAAAATGAATCTTAACAAAAAAGTAGGAACCACTAGTACGTATAAGTGCATGAAATATATTACTCTATGACTTGGTAAGAAATATTAAATATAAAAATTTTAGTTAAATAATAATGAAATAAATATTATATCTTATTTACTTAAAAATTATAATTAACAAATGTATTTTCATAACAAATATTTTTAAACCATTAATATTAATTCTAAACACGAGATTAAAAGAATTAAAGACAGCTTAGTTGAGAGAAATATTTTGAATATGATAAGCCTAAATAGCAGCTTATATATGAAGGGCTAAAGAATTAAATTACTCCTACTTAGATATAATATTAGATTTAGGCCCAAGTAAATGTCCCATTTCTGCATTTAATTTTGTATTTTGTTTTCTTCTCGAAAGATTAATTCCCACGAGCCAAATAATGGTGGCATAATTTATTTAGAGAACACTCCCCTAACATTTTTCAGATTTCTTTATTAAAATTTTAGTATAATAATTTACCAAAATTTCATTGTAATTTAAAAAAATGGACAAATCTGAAAAATGTGATCTAATTCACCCTTGTAAAATCATAAACAACATAATATTGGAAACAATTGTATTATATTTCACCTAATTTTGTTTCTCATTTATTTACAAACTAATTATTACTCAGAGCTTGTAAATATGCGAGGAGGAAGAAGATAGTACTATTATCTATAGTTGAATTGTGGAAGTGGAGTGGATCTGCAGTTTTTACAGGTGATCTAGGTGTGCGTTTCATGCTAATTGAATGACACGTATCTCTATTATATTTATAATAAGATTAATTATATCATGAACTAAATTAAGTAAAATAGTATAAATAAATCATATTACAAAGACTTTTTTTAAAATCATATTACATAGAAATCTAAAATAAAAAAAGTCTGCAACAAAAGGCTAGGAACAACTTGCAACTGTATGTGCATGAAAATAGAACACATTTCGGCGATGAAAAAAATATGAAAAAAATTACTTTCTATGAGTTGGTAAGACATATTAAATATGAAAAAAATTTAATTAATTATTGAGTAAATATTATATCTTATTTACTTAAAAATTATAATAACAAATATATTTATATAAAAATATTTTTAAATCCTTAATATTATTTAAAACACGAGATTACGTGTTTAAGGAATAAAATTCTGCTTAATTAAGAAATTTATTTGTATAATGAGATAATTTTTGATATGATAAGCCCATATAACATGTTATATATGCAGGCCTAAAGAAATTAAATTCAGCCTAATTAGGAGATCATTTTAGGCCCAAGTGCGCAATTCCAGTGAAATGAATTTTATAATTTTTTCAATTACTTTTAATTTACTATTATATGAAAGTAGTAACTAGCAAGTAAAATATAGTTAAAAAAAAAGTTGGAATTTTGGAATGCTAGATGTTCCAAGTTTTAAATTGATTAAAAATTACAATAACTTCACAGAAATTACACCATATGAGTTTTTGAGAAATCCATTATAAAGGATACTAAAAATATTAAATCAAGATAAGGAAAATTGAAATGAGCAATATGCATGCTGCAACCCGATTACAAATATTGCAAATCAAAACCCAATTTATGAGCTTATGCAATAGTGGGACATAGAGATAATTCAATTAACTCAAGTAATAATAGTTGATATAAATATTGACATAGTTAAAAACTCATTATAGTACTCTATATATATATATCCTGAAAGAAAATTCACTATCTGCACAAACTTCGGTAGCATTGTGTTTAATATCCAACTCATTGACTTTTTAAAATCTCTAAACAATCTTAAGATTTACAAAACACTCTGCTACTTATTTTACTATTTTAACTCAATCATTGTATGGAATGATAATTTTTCCAGAGAATATCCCACCTTCAAAATAATTTTCACATAAATGGATGAGCAAAGGACAAGGGATGTTCTCACAACTGCTATTATCTTTGTATTATCTATTGAGTGAACTGCAGGACAAACATTCATGTTAGAATTTTCAATTTAATTGAGGACCATAATATTTCATTTGACTAAGTTCAGGCCTACAAATTCAATGCACTCAGAATGTGTGAAGATTGCCAAATCATTCTTCTATGGTACATTCATCAATAAGAAGTTAGACATTTGCATATAACTATCAAAAACTTTCTTATTCAAAAACTTAATGAAAGGAAATATAACACAATATAAGAGAGCATTAAAGATATTACATAAACCATTCCATTGGAAAATCCAGATGTCATGGTCCGTGTATTACTTACCATTATAGTGGCAATTGGCAACAAGAACAGGAACAACAGTGAAAAGATTGAGGATCGATCCGAGTTCAGTAACTGCTGGTAATAATCTAGGCTTCTGAACAGTTCCATTTATCAACTTAAAGAGTGTAACCCCACAGTAATAACAAGGAACACAACAGCAAGTCCAACTGATAAAGCAGAAGTGTATTTCAATGAATCTGCAAACATTAAGTAAAGAAGAAGGATTTAGCTCTAGTACATAGGAGATGCCCATTTACGTATAAAAATCTATAAATAAAAGATATGCAATTAAACATTACTATAATTCAGCAATTTGTCCATACATACAAGGTTACTTGTGGGTCTAATGATGCATATTAGTAAGGGAAGAGTTCATTCTATATTACTCAGTATTTTGGAAATAATATGCATAAAATTGATAATCAAAAGCAGTAAGTCCATGTGATTTAGTTTCATCTCATTCATGTATACATCACTGGATGTACAGAACTGATAGCAGCACGCCGCCGTTGAAGGTGTATAACCGCCGGAAGAAGACGGCGCCGATCACGAACTAATTACTTTATGTTTCCTTATTTACTTTTTAATTAAGTTAGTGTGTTTCCTTAATTTGTGAATTTTGTTCAGCCGGTTACTTTGGGCTTTAGTCTGTGTCATGAGAGGCTTTGTTCATGGACCTGTACGTTAGTATTTATTCTTCTTGTCAGACCTAATTATGATTATGCAATTTGAGATTTTACGCAGCCTTTGTGCTTGTGGCAGAGTAAACTCTATAGTCCTCACCCCGAGGAATTGTGTATGTGTGTGTTCTTCACTTGTCTTTTCAGACTCTATCAATTGGTCCGTCCTCCGGCCTCTTTCTCGATGTCCGAGAAGGCGAAATCGAGGTGATGGAGAAAGCGATAGGCGATATCCAGTCGTCCATGCAGGAACAATCCAGGCAATTTAATCAGTTTGTCACCGACATTATGGGTCGCTTTGACTCTCTAACCACGTTCGGGTCGTTGTCACAGACCCCTAACGTGGCCGCTGGTCTACGGAGTGACGGGTCCAGCGCCAACCGTCCTCCGCCAAATTCTCCCGGGGCTGGTTCGCCCATCCAACCCGGGCTAATCGCTGTCAAGAGTCGGGAACTTCCACTCTTTGATGGCTCTGATCCTATGTCATGGCTCGCGCAAGCCGAGCAATATTTCTTGGTTCACAAGACACCTGCAGGAGACCAGGTTAACTTAGCCCTAATCGCCATGTCGGGTCGAGCAATGTTTTGAGCACAATAGGTTCTTCGCCGTGCTCCGCTGATTGCTTGGGGGGATTTTGTGATGGAGCTAGTGGAACGCTTTGGTGATGCATCGGCTGCGAATACTTATGAGGCGATGCATTCGACCCGGCAGACAGGTTCTCTTGAGGATTACCTTGCACTTTTTGAGGAAAGGATCACGCAACTACTGGCCTTGCCGCCCGAGCAGTACTTAGGTATGTTCCTCGGGGGTCTGAAACCCTTCGTCCGTGATCGAATTTCTGATGTAGAGACAACCAATGTCCATTCGGCCATCCGGGCAGCCCGATGGCTCATCCGTTCTTCCGCCCCATTCTATTCTTCTTAGAGGACGGCAGGCTCGCCCGGGGATAGGTTTCGACCTCAGTCCGCCTTCCGAGGTGGTACCACAACCTTACCGGGTACCCAAAACGTCTCCAATATGGGTTCGCAGATTTCATTCACGGGTTTGTCTGGAACCCCTCGTCCTCGTAATACACGCCTTCTCTTGGCGGAGGAGGCACAGGAGTATAGGGCCAAGGGTAAATGTTTTCGCTGCGGATTACCTTTCGGACCGCTGCATAAGTGTGCTGCCAAGCAGTTACGTGTCCTTCTTGAGCCTCCAGACGATGATGAGGACGTTGATCTCGGGCCATCTGAATTAGCGGACGACGTCTACCCCCCTGACGAGGAACCACCCAATACTCCATCTTGCCACGCATTGCAATTATCCAAGTTGTCGTGTTGCGGTTTGGATGGAGCGACTACACTGAAGTTGTTCACGCAGGTGGGCAATTTTCGGTTGCTCACCATGATCGATAGTGGGGCCAGCCACTGTTTTTTATCGGACTCAATGGCAAAGAAGATGGGGCTGACAATTGATGATGCGGCAGATTACTTTGTGGTTTTGGGCAACGGTAAACGAGTGGCAATGAAAGGTAAGTGCTCAGCTGTGCCGCTTACTATTGATCATTTTACTTTTACTATCGATTGTTATGTGTTTCCATTAAGCGGCATTGATTTGGTTTTGGGAGTGACGTGGTTGTCCACACTGGGTGATATTATGGCCAACTGGGCCAAGTTGACTATGGATTGTACTATTGACGGTCGGGTGGTTCACATTTGCGGGGACCCATCCCTTACCCGCAAGGCTTGTGCGCCTAATGAGTTGAAGTCTTTTGAGGTTACAGATTCGGTTTGGGTTCTATGGGCGTTAGCCGGGGATTCGCCTACCACTCAGTTTGGAATTTCAGATACACTCACTCAGTTGCAACATCAGCAGCTCTCCGCCTTGGTGGCTGAATTCCCTGAAATTTCCCAACCTCTGCCGAGGTTACCACCCCACCGAGCCTATGATCATCATATTACTCTCGAGCCGAATGCCACCCCAGTGTCGGTTCGCCCGTACCGGTACAATCACTCTCAGAAGAACGAGATGGAGAGATTGGTGGGAGAAATGTTAGCAGCTGGTTTAATTCAGCCTAGTTCGAGCCCGTACTCTAGCCCCGTTTTATTGGTTCAGAAAAAAGATGGGTCTTGGCGTTTTTGTGTGGACTACCGAGCTTTAAACAAAGCAACCGTTCCGGATAAATACCAGATACCTATTATTCAGGAGTTGTTGGATGAATTGTACGGTGCCCAATTTTTCAGCAAGTTGGATCTCCGGGCAGGTTATCATCAGATCCGAGTTGCCCCTGCGGACATACCAAAAATAGCCTTTCGAACGCACTCCGGCCACTACGAGTTTCTTGTGATGTCATTCGGACTGATGAATATGCCGACGACCTTTCAGAATTTGATGAACGACATTTTCCGACCTTGTTTGCGTCGTCATGTTCTGGGTTTTTTCGACGACATACTCGTCTACAGCCCATCTTGGCAGTCCCACACTCGACATTTACGTCAGGTATTTCAGACATTAGCCACCCACTCGTTGGTCATTAATCCAAAAAAATGTAGGCTCGGGGCATCCCAGGTCGAGTATTTAGGTCACGTGGTTTCATGCAATGAGGTTCAGATGGACCCTGGGAAGGTTGGGGCCGTGGTGAGGTGGCCGACACCCACCTCCTTGAAGGGGCTCAGCGGGTTTCTCGGGCTCACAGGTTACTACCGTCGGCATAGTTATTAAGGCTCCAAGGTGCAACAGTGTGCCTAGTGCCTAAGGCGCGCCTTGCGCCTTTTATACATTGAAATAAAAAATAATAATAACATAATATAAACTTAAATTAAACATACTAGCACACAAATAACATTTAGAATGAAATTTAAAACCACATAAATAACTTAAACTAAACACATAAATTTAAACTACAAGTAGCAAGTTTCGTAGTAATCCATAAATGTTCAAATAAAAGGCAAATAAATGTTCAAATGATGGGTAGTTTGTAGTACTACTACCACTCTCCTCCATTTAAAAAATCTATAAAGCCAAAAGAATGTATAATTTTAAAACAAAAATTTAATGTAATTTAACAACATAATTTAAATAAAATTAAACTGTCCAAATAATGAAATATAGTAATATATATAAATAATTTAAAATATTAACATTAAAAAGATTTTTAAAAAAACTGTAAAAAAATTAGTAAGATAATTTAAAAGAAAAAGTTTAAACATTGAAAAGAAACTGACACGTTGAAAAATAAAGAAATAGTAACTGCACGTTTAAATTTTTAAAAAATAAATAAAATATTGAAAAAGTCTACATAGTTTAAATTTTAAATAGTAACTGCAAAGTAAAAAAGTATAAAAAAAATGAAGAAATAAGAGTCGCGGGATGCAAAGCAGGTTTCTTATATTAAAGAAATAAGAAAAAAAATACGTGGATGCAAAGCAGTGGCGGTTGCCAGAGGCTGGCGGCGCTCGCCGGAGGTGGGCTGGAGTCCCAGGCTCCCAGCAGTTGGCAGTCAGCAGGTTTGTAGAAACTAGGGTTTGGTATAATTCCAAACCCTAATATTGGGTGCATAAAAGTGTTTTCTAAAATATCACTTCTAAAAGTGTTATTTGTGTAAAACATGTTTTGAAAACATATAAAAAAATATATAAAAAAAATTACTGTGCGCCCGCCTCTCATTATTGAGGCACAATTCTGCGTGCCCCGCGTGCCTGAGGCGCGCCTTTAATAACTATGATCGTCAGTTTATCCGGGATTATGGAAAAATTGCCGCACCCCTCACTGCTTTGTTAAAGAAGGAGGCTGCTCGTAAATGGCAATGGAGGCCTCCGCTGATTAGGCTTTCCAAGCCCTCAAGCTTGCGTTAACTACAGCCCCGGTGCTTCGTATGCCTGATTTTTCGCAGGATTTTGTTGTGGAATATGACGCTTCGGGTTGTGGATTGGGGGTAGTGTTGATGCAGGAGAAGCAGCCCATTGCTTATTTTAGTAAGTAACTATCCGGGCGTACGCTCACCAAGTTAGCCTACGAGCGAGAACTTATGGCACTAGTCCTCACCGTGCAGCACTGGCGGCCTTATCTGCTTGGCCGCCGTTTTGTGGTCCGTAGGGACCAACACAGCCTTAAACACATTCTCGTCCAGCCACTTACTACCCCGGCACAGCAGAATTGGGCCGCTAAATTGTTGGGATTCAATTTTGAGGTCGTCTATAAGGAGGGGGTGAATAATAGGGCGGCTGATGCCCTATCGCGCAGGGATGAGGAAACTGTCCTCACTGCAGTTTCAGCCCCACAGTGGCGGGATTGGGCTGCTTTACGAGCTGAGGTCTGGGCGGATAGCGAACTCACGCGGATTATTTTAGATTTGGAGGCAGGGAGAACGGGTCATAAACACTTCACGTGGGCAAATGACACACTACTATATAAAGGGCGCATGGTGGTACCACGATCCTCCCCATGGGTGGCGACCCTATTGCACGAGTTCCATGCCACACCGGGCGGTGGCCATGCAGGGGTGCTGCGTACGTATAAGCGTCTTGCCGTTGTGGTTTATTGGCCGGGGATGATTCGAGCGGTAATCCGTTTTGTGGCGGAGTGTGACGTTTGTCAAAGGAATAAATATGAGACCAAATCCCCCGCGGGACTATTGCACCCCCTTCCGATTCCGAGCCAAGTGCGGGAAGATATAGACATGGATTTAATCCATAGTTATTAAGGCTCCAAGGCACACCAAGGCACAATAGTGTGCCTAGTGCCTAAGGCGTGCCTTGCGCCTTAGGCGCGCGCCTTTTATACATTGAAACAAAAAATAATTATAACATAATATAAACATAAATTAAACATACTAGCACACAAATAGCATTTAAAATGAAGTTTAAAACCACATAAATGACTTAAACTAAACACATAAGTTTAAACTACAAGTAACAAGTTTCGTAGTAATCCATAAATGTTCAAATAAAAGACAAACAAATAGCAAATTAGTCATCCTCATCATATTCATCCTCATAATCACCCTCCTCCTCTTCCTCCTCATCATCAAATTGAGGATCTTTTTCATTAAATTCCTCTCTTCATCATCTTGAACATCTAGATGCTCAAATTCAATTTCATTTTCCTCATCCCTAAGTCTAAAAGAGGATCCTCCCACACTCTTTCCCTTTCCTTTCTCCACTTGTTTAGGTGCACTTGTTGTTGCTTGTTTCCCCTTAACTCTTGTGTCATAAGCAGGCTCATCGACTCCAATGGCATTAGCAGCAACACCCCATATCAAATCTTCGCCTTCAAAAACCAACTCATCTTCATCATCCTCCATTATTCCAGTAATCCACTCATTACTTTCATCAATATTTAACAACATAATTTAAATAAAAGTAATATTTATAAATAATTTAAAATATTAACATTAAAAAGTTTTAAAAAAAACTGTAAAAAAATTAGTAAGATAATTTTTAAAAAAAGTTTAAAATATTGAAAAATAAAGAAATAGTAACTGCAAGTTTAAATTTTGAAAAAATAAATAAAATATTGAAAAAGTCTACATAGTTTAAATTTTAAATAGTAACTGCAAAGTAAAAAACTATAAAAAATAAAGAAACAAGAGTCGCAAATAAGAAGAAAAAAAAAGGTAAAAAACTATAAAAAAATAAAGAAACAAGAGTCGCGAATAAGAAGAAAAAAAAACCTGGATGCAAACTGGCGGCGCTCGGCGGAGGCTGGATGCGGTCGCCGGAGGTTTGCTGGTTGCGGACGTTGGTAGGCGGCAGGTTAGTAGAAACTAGGGTTTGGTATAATTCCAAACCCTAATATTGGATGTATAAATGTTTTTTTCTAAAATATCACTTCTAAAAGTGTTAATGGTATACAACACGATTTTAAAACATATAAAAAAAAAAAAAAAATTACTGTGCGCCCGCCTCTCATTATTGAGGCACAGTTTTTGGCGCCCCGTGCGCCTTGCGCCTTAGGCGCGCCTTTAATAACTATGATTTCATCACAGGACTTCCTCGTTCGGGTGGTTTTGATTGTATCCTGGTGGTTGTGGACCGGTTCTCCAAGTACGGCCATTTCCTGGGCCTTCGCCATCCCTTCACGGCGAAGTCGGTTTCGGAGGTGTTTATGCGAGAAGTGGTGTTGTTACATGGCGTACCCGCATCTATTGTATCCGACAGTGACCCCCTATTTTTGAGTTCGTTTTGGCGCGAATTGTTCAAGGCACTGGGTACGAAGTTGAAGATGAGTTCGGCTTATCATCCCGAAACGGATGGCCAAACTGAGGTTCTAAATAGGTGTGTCGAGACTTATTTAAGTTGCTTCGTTTCGGAGTGCCCCAAGCAGTGGGGAAAATGGTTATCTTGGGTGGAATTTTGTTATAATACTGGTTTCCATTCTGCTGCGGGTACGTCTCCTTTCGAGGCTGTGTATGGTCGTCCGCTGCCGACGATTACCCCTTTTCTACCGGGGGAAATTCGGGTTCGAGTTTTGGCCGACTCACTCAAGGAACAGGATGATATTCTTGTTTCTCTTCGGGCACACCTATAGATTTATAAATAAATAATTAATAAATGAGTAAACCAAAAGAATAATTTATAATACCTAAAAATAATTTATAATACTCAAAAAATAATATATAATATATTATATTTAAAAAATTATAATACTCAAAGAACATATATAATACTCAAAGAATAATTTATAATACCCAAATAACAATTTGAAAATAAATAATTAATAAATAAATAATACCCAAATAATAATTTATAATATTAATATTGTACTCCACCTATTAATATTAAGATTATATAAACGGGTTCAATATCCCTTGGATCGGAAAAAAATATCTAGTCAGACATAGTCGTACGAAATATAAATATAAAAACATAAGCCAAACTCAACTTTATATAAAATCAAAATACTGGACGTGGCCTTCTTCTTGACTGATTGCAGTGCTCTCCCCCAATTCCTTTCCTTCCAAATTGACGCTGCACATCTCCCTCTTCCTTCGTGTGTGTATAATATAATATATAATAGTAGCTTCCTCCACAAGTTCCAGTCAAAATATATAAAATAATAAAATATTAATATTGTACTCCACCTATTAATTTGTTACTAGTATTTTTTCCGTGCGATGCACGATCATTATAATTTTACGAATATATCTTATGTAATAATAATAATTCATATATTTATTATATATATTGTCATTGTTTTAATTTATACAATTATTATGTAATTACTAATTATATGAATATTAAAATAAATGGCAAGTTTTTAAAAGATTTTATAGCTGCGTATATACATATAACCAATGGGCTCAAGCTCAAAATTTTAAAAAAAAATTATTTTCTAAAATTACTCATGGTAAAACCTCAAAGTTATAAAAGTGAGCCTTAGCCCAAACAAAAACTTACATGCTTGCATTACATTGACTTGGTCTTGTAAGTTGATATTTTCAAGAACAAAAAATTATGCTGATTTCAAGACTACCAAAGTCTCTTTCACGTTGAAATGCAGATGAAAATATGTGATTTTTATGTATTAAAATTTCTTATTTTTAACATTAATTTTACAAAACTTTTAATTTTACTACTATTACATTTTCATATGACATAATTCATTTACAAATAATGAGTATAAAATTTTTAATCATATTTACTCGAATCTAATATTTCTTTTAATACGATAACTAGTTCCTACCTCATTTTCTTTAATTTTAATAAAAAATTGATATATTATATTTTTTTAATAATTTCTAACAAACAAATCACGCACTATTATTTTCCAAAATAAATAAATTATTGAATTTTGTGATTTTTTATAAATTTATAATTGATCATCACTATTTATTTATCACAGAAACTTAAATGCAATATTGATTTTAAAAAGAAAAATCTAAAAATTTGTGGGTCAAAATAATAAAATTTGCGGATCTTGACCAGGTTGGGTCGGATCTAGACAATTTTCAAATTCAAGAATCTTTTCCCCAGTTTGTGTTACTATATAAGCAAATGCATGTTACCATAAGGCCAAATGTGTGCTATTATACGACTAGATATTTTTTTTACATATATTCATTTGTTTTGGTAGAAATAAACTTTTTTTCAAATAATGTAGGAGCAAAATGTGAGTTATTATAAGAAAAAATATTAGTTTTTCATAAATATTTATTTATTTTATAGAAATAATTTTTTTTATATAATAACATATATAAAATGGTAAAAAGTGTGTTATTACATGAAACAATATACCTAGATTTAAGGAGATGATAAATAAATTAAGAAACACATATTTATTCTTATAAAAAATATGTTTTGTTCTTATAGTGTTGAGAGAAATCCTAGCAGTCTCCTGCCTTGGAAGCGAGCTGCCTTCAAATCCACTCGTTCGCTCGATTAAAGGCATAGTTGTGTGCCGCCCGTGGCGCTGAAGCTAGATTTGATTAAGGGAAATAAAGTAGCACCTCAATACAAGTACACAAAAAACATAAAAAATAAATTATGAAACTCATATTTTTTCTTAAAAAATACTCCTTATAGTTACTTTAAAAGTACACAAAAAATAATTTTTTTAAGAAATAATAACATATATTTTGTCTTACAATAACCCACATATGTTTATATTATAACACATTCTAAGACTTGCGGTCTGACATGCTTAGCATCCGCGAATTTGTATTTTGACCTCGCTAATTATTACTCCCTCTGTCCCGCAGGAATTTGCACACTTTCCTTATTTGGACGTCCCACACAAATTTGCACACTACTAAAAAAGGAAGCATTGATTTACGTACACACTCACAAACCTTTACACATATTTACCCATATATCACTACTTTATATATAAAACTATTTTTTCTTAAAAAATATGTCGTCCCGTAGGGTGTAAATTCCTACGGGACGGAGGGAGTATATTTTTTTAAATGAGTATTGCATGTGCAATATTGCATACGAGAACAAGACTTCCTCTCTATTTATTTGTCCAACAACTTTGAAAATTCTTTTATCTAAAAATCAAAACTGTATATGTCCACTAGTGTAGTAGCTGCGTGTTACGCGGTCTTTTAAATATTCTAATCACTCTGTCATGCAGGAATTTGCACACTTTTCTTATTTTGACGTCCCACACAAATTTACATACACTACTAAAAAATGAAAGCATTGATTTACGTACACACTCACAAACCTATACACATATTTACCCATATGCAACTACTTTATATATAAAACTCTTTTTTTTTAAAAAAAAAAATGTGTCATCCCGTAGGGTGCAAATTCCTACGGGACGGGGGAGTATTTAAAATAAAATAAAAATTAAATTATAAAACTCATAGTATTAAAAACTATTGTATTGTTATTTTAATTTCTTAATATAATCGGGATGCAACTAATTAACTATCATGTACATCATTCATTTTATTATTTATGTAAATAATTAGAATATCGATCATTGTGATACAAAAGTTATATTAGAAAGCAAGAAATTAAAAATATATAAAATTTAGGATAATTACAACTATTATATGTCAAAACTCAATTAAGTCTAGTAATAACAGTTAATTTCACATGGATGCTAATTAAATTAAACAAGCCAATCCAATCCACTTATTGAAAATTGGTGGCACAAGAGGCCCATTCCACTTTGACAGCTCCAAGTATTACAATAAAATGAAACATTTATAAAATTTGGGGCCTGAATCAATTGTTTCATTTGATTGCGAAACACACGAGAATGAAGTAGCATGCCTTTTTATTACAAATTTTTATTAAGTTTGCATAGTCAAGGCTTGGCGCAGTAATTGCAGACACAGAAAGGGCCATCAAATCCTGGATTTTCAATACACTGTACAGTCGTTTTAGGACCAAATTTATTCTTGCAGAAAGTTTCGCATTTCTTGGTGTTTCCATTTTCGCAGAGAATTTCTGGATGTATTTCATAACATTGTTGCATCACTCTGTCGGCCCCAGAAACTGCCATCTCCACAAAAACATATATAAATCAGAAAAAACGTGAGAAAAATCAGAATCTTTGGAAAAAAGAGTATATGTTCTATTAATTTGGGTTCACAGAAACTCTTTTTTTTTTTTTTTTCAAATATCACTATACTGCATATTCACTACCACTGTAATAATAATATTTCATATATATGCACAACAATAATAATGATAATATGTGTACACATCTGTGATACTTTTAAAAAAAATAGAGTTTACTAACTTAAGTTCATAGGAATTTCTACGTATAAAAAGTTTTGATGACATACCTGAAAAAAGTGATGTCATTGCTAATACACAAAAGATTAGGAGTTTAGTCATTTTTGAAATGAAATGCTACAAAATGAATTATAGATTTTGTTGATTTTGAGACATGAAGTACGTAGCAATATTGACAAGTCCTTTTAAAGGTGAATTACATTCTTACTATTATTATAATTTGCCAAACAAGCGTGATGGCTAAAAATTTGGAGAAGATACAAAATGATATATTTTAAAACACTAATACAATATATAAAAAAATAACTCCATTATTCAATTCATATTTACTCTATTATGCAAAAATTATATATTAATTTTAAAATAGTATTTTAAAAATGTATCAATCTGAAATCATTCCATAAAACTTTAAACGGAATCTATATTATTACTCATTTTTCAGTATTTTATATTTATTTATTTCAATTAACTCCATTTATCAGATAAATATTTTTAAATTTATAGAATTAAGGAATAATTACAAAACATGATCACTTTTAATACCATATTTACCAAGTGGAACACTCAAAATTCAATGTTCCCAAGAGGGTCATTTTATTTCATAAAGGAACACTTTTGTAATCATTATAGGTCTCACATCTAATAAAATACAACTATCTATCACCTCAGAATCTCTCACCTCACACTCTCTCAACTCAAACTCTCTCACCTCACTTTTTCTTTTATCTCTCTCATCCGACCCTCTTCACTTTTTTCTCTCTCATCTTAGTCTCATATTTCTCCTCCTCGGTACGGAATATGTCTAATCGCCGCCGGATACATATTCATTTTTTTTCAAAATTCAAATCATGTTTGAATCTGGGCTTGTCTTCCCTCAGAGTTGTCTTCCCTCAGAGTCTCAACCCAATTATCTCTTGCATGCAGAAAACATGGTTGAACAGGCGATTTTTGCGACGATGTACAAGGAAGAGAGGAAGTTGTTCACAATT
>JAPKLY010000732.1:75536-153371 GCA_026898435.1 Prunella vulgaris | reverse complement strand
TCTAATAGTAACATATATTTGCTCCCCCAATTTGTGTTACAATATGGGCAAATGTGTGTTACAATATGGGCAAATACGTTTTACTGTAAGAGAAAATGTAATTTTATAAGAATAAGTATGTATTTTTTAATTTAATCACCATTCCTTTAAATCTAGGTATATTGATTCATATATTAATACACTTTTTTACTATTTTATATTTATTATTATATAAAAAATAATTATATATATACAAATAAATAAATATTTATGAAAAACCAATATGTTTTCTTATAGTAACACACATGATTTTTCTCTTATATTATATTAAAAACTATTTATTCTATAAAAACAAATAAATATATGCAAAATAACAACTTTTTATAAGATTGTAACACATATTTGCTCAAATAGTAACATATATTTGCTCCCCAATTTGTGTTACTATATGGACAAACATGTGTTACTATAGGATAAAATGTATTTCTTATTTAAAATTAATTTCTTATTTATTTATAATATATGCTCTAATTAAATAACAATAAAAAAAATTATGCATGAAAATAAAATTTCGAGACAAATTGTATTTTTGACAATTGGGCATTCCATTTTCTCGATGACATGTCGTGCAGAAATTCAAATCGCAATGAATTCCATTTTTTGACAATTCTACATTCCATTTTCCCTGCTTTTCTGCACGACTTCGCAATTTCCTCAACGAAATTCAAATCGGAATGAATCCTTTGGAGATGATGTTAGGCGGTTCTCCAGTGGGTTCAAATCCGGGGAAAGTGTCGCGAATCGGGGTTTTACTGTATATGGGTATGAGTATGACTCATTTAATAATATTGTATCGTTTCACGGTGTGAAACGTTTTATATAAGTTTTTGTGATTCGATCAGTGTTTAACTTTGATTTTTTCTTTTATTTTTATTTTGAGTTCGGCCTATTATAAATGTGCAGATTGTGATAAATTAAATAATAAAAATATAGGAGAATAGAAAATGGAATGTACTTAATTATAATTGGAGGAATACTTGGGTTGGGGGAATTCGCACAAACATAGAATTAAAAGTCAGAAAATAACACTGTATCAACATTGTTTAGTGATATGTCTTAATAGTAGGAGAAAAAAGGATGGGATAAGTTTGGCAATGTTTGAAATTAATCGGACTAATATATATATAACTAAGTGCAACACGCCATGTTTATTTAGGGACTTAAGATTTTGAGTTATTATTTTTTAAACTCTAATATTTTACAAATTATTTTAAAATTTTATAAAATATTATTTTTAAATAGTTTATAAATTGCAAAATATTTGACCATATAATTTATAAATATTTTAAAATTTATAATAATATCTTTAAAATAATAAAATACACACAATTTATTGAGGTAGATGTGAATGAGAGTGAATTTACAAATTGTAAGAACCTTAGTTTAAAATTTATAAATTATTAAATATTTTATTTTATTGAATATTTTTTAAATATTTATAAACTCTTTAAAATAACTATAAGAGCTTATAGGCTCCGCCAAGGACCAAGTTGTTTAAACTCCAATATTTGAGAAGTACATCTCATAGATTAATAATCCAATTGTGGATTAGTACACCCAAAATGAATTTTCCAATATACCCTTTTAAATACATTTGACAATTTCAAGTATGTCATTTAAAAAAAATTTATAGAGTGAACATAATTTTAAAATATCAGCAAATTTTAAATTTTATTTGAAAAAGTGTACATAATTTTGATTTTTTTTTTAAGCCATGCTGCTTTTCAAAAATTAAAAATTTTAAAATACGAAAAAAAAAAAATCTTGCCAAACTATTTTCAATGAGGCACACTCATGTGAAACATACCATATTAAAATTTGTGGATCCTTAACCGGGTCGGGTCGGATTTGGTCTTTTTAAAAAAAAAAAATCGCAACTATAATTTCAGATTTTTTCGCTCTTAGGTATGTTAAATTTTAGCAAAATGCATGTTACTAATAGGCAAAATATATGTTATCTGCAGATTAAATGTTGTTTTCTTTACATATATTCATTTGTTTTTGTAGAAATAACATTTTTTCATACAATCTAATAATAAATGTGTATTACTATAAAAAAAATATTTTTTTCATAAATATTTATGAGAACATAATATATTTTCTTATAGTAACACACATTTTGCTTTTGTGTTATATGAAAAATTATTTATTATATAAAAATAAATGAATATATATATATAAAGAACAACATATCATAAGATTGTAACACACATTTGCTCCCCAATTTGTGTTACAATATGGGCAAATGTGTGTTACAATATGGGCAAATACGTGTTACTGTAAGAGAAAATGTACTTTTATAAGAATAAGTATGTATTTTTTAATTTAATCACCATTCTTTTAAATCTAGGTATATTAATTCATATATTAATACATTTTTTTACTATTTTATATGTGTTATTATATCAAAAATAATTATTTCTATACAAATAAATAAATATTTATGAAAAACCAATATGTTTTCTTATAGTAAAACATGATTTTTCTCTTATATTATGTTAAAAACTATTTATTTTATAAAAATAAATAAATATATGCAAAATAACAACTTTTTATAAGATTATAACACACATTTGCTCTTATAGTAACATATATTTGCTCCCCAATTTGTGTTACTATATGAGCAAATGTGTGTTACAATATGGGCAAATACGTGTTACTATAAAATAAAATGTACTTTTATAATAATAAGTATGTATTTTTTAATTTAATCACCATTCCTTTAAATCTAGGTTTATTGATTCATATATTAATACAGTTTTTTTACTATTTTATATGTGTTATTATATAAAAAATAATAATTTCTATACAAATAAATAAATATTTATGAAAAACCAATATGTTTTCTTATAGTAACACACATGATTTTTCTCTTATGTTATGTTAAAAACTATTTATTCTATAAAAACAAATAAATATATGCAAAATAACAACTTTTTATAAGATTGTAACACACATTTGCTCAAATAGTAACATATATTTGTTCCCCAGTTTGTGTTACTATATGAGCAAACATGTGTTACTATAGGATAAAATGTATTTTTCTTAAGAATAAATATATATTTTTTAATTTAATCATCATCCCTTAAAGCTAGATATATTGATTCATATAATAACACATTTTTTACTATTTTATATGTGTTATTATAAAATAAAATAATTATTTATATATAATACTTATGAGAATGTAATATTTTTTTTTCCTTATAATAACACACATTTTGCTCTTACATTGAATGAAAAAATGTTATTTCTACAAAAACAAGTGATATATATGTAAAAAAAACATTTGGTCTAACTGTAACACACATTTTGCCTTAAAGTAACATGCATTTGCCTAAGAAGTAACATACTTGGGAGCGAAAAATCTAGAAATTGTGTTTGCGCGAGAATTTGAGAACCCAAATTCGACCCGACCCGGACGAATTTTATGAATATGCTATATTTCACACCGTGAAACGTTTCATATAAGTTTTTGTCATTTTTAATATTTCATTATGCTCCTAAATTATACTCCCTCCGTCACAGAGGAACTTGCAGGTTTTCCTTTTCGGGACGTCCCAGAGGAACTTGCAAGGCCAAAAATGGAAACACTTTTATAAACTTCACCCTCACAATATCTACATATTTACACAAAATGCCACTACTTTTTCACTTTTTGGGCCCACATTACACTCAATCCAACTACTTCTTTACTTTTTACATAAAATTTTACCAAATTAACCCTCAAAACACTACTTTTTTTACTTTATTCTTTTTTTTCCTTAATTTGTGTGCCCTCCACCCCTTGCAAGTTGCTCCGGGACGGAGGGAGTATTTATTTACCCAAATTATGACAAACACTTATATACAAATTTCTACGGATCTAAGATCCGTAGAAATATCCATTTTTTAAAATTCGCGGGTCTAAACCTGATCGAGTCGAATTTGAGTACTTTTTCCCAAAATTCGCACAGCTTGTGATTTCGCTCCCAGGTATGTTACAGTTGGGGCAAATGCATGTTACTTTAAGGCAAAATGTGTGTTACGACCAGATTAAATGTTGTTTTCTACACATATTCATTTATTTTTGTAGAAGTAAATATTTTTCATGCAATTTAAAACATGTATATGTAACACATTTATTTTTAATAAAAATACATTTTATCCTATAGTAACACATATATGCTCATATAATAACACAAATTGAGGAACAAATATGTGTTACAATTAGAGTAAATATGTATTACTGCAAATTTATGTTACAATTGGAGTAAATTTGTGTTACTGCAAATGTGTGTTACATCTAGAGTATATGCGTGTTACAATTAGAGTAAATGTGTGTTACTGCAAATGTATGTTACAATTAGAGTAAATGTGTGTTACTGCAAATGTGTGTTACAATTAGAGTAAATGTGTGTTACTGCAACATCAAATGTGTGTTACTGTATGCACAAACATTTATTTATCCTTTCCTCTAAAAAAAAAACATTTATTTATCCTTATAAAAATAAATATTATATTTTATATAACATATATAAGGTATTAAGTACATGAATAACATATTATTAACATAAATCAACAAAGAGAATAAAAAATAAATTAAGTAACACATATTTATACTTGCAGAAATACATATTTTCTTTATAGTTACTTGAAAAGTACAAAAAAATAATTTTTTAAGAATTTGTAACACACATTTTGCCTAATTGTAACACGCCTTTGCCCAAATTGTAACATATCTAGGAGCGAAAAAATATATTATTAACATAAATTAACAAAGAGAATAAAAAATAAATTAAGTAACACATATTTATACTTGCAGAAATACATATTTTCTTTATAGTTACTTGAAAAGTACAAAAAATTAATTTTTTAAGAGTTTGTAACACAGATTTTGCCTAATTGTAACACGTCTTTGTCCAAATTGTAACATACCTGAGAGCGAAAAAATATATTATTAACATAAATCAACAAAGAGAATAAAAAATAAATTAAGTAACACATATTTATACTTGCAGAAATACATATTTTCTTTATAGTTACTTGAATAGTACAAAAAAATAATTTTTTAAGAATTTGTAACACAGATTTTGCCTAATTGTAACACGCATTTGCCCAAATTGTAACATACCTGGGAGCTAAAAAACTTGGAACTACAAGTTGCGCGAATTTTGAAAAAAAATATCCAAATCTGACCCGACCCGGTTTAGATCCGTGAATTTTTAAAAAATAGATATTTCTACGGTAGAAATTTGTACACAAGTGTTGCTCCCAAATTATATAAATATTTATAGAAAAAAATAAATAAAAATAATTAAGAATGAATATATGACTTCATTTTTCAATAAGTTAAATAATATTTTGACTTTTTTTAAAGAGTGGTAATAATCGATATTATAAACTTAAAAAGTATGAGATTTAATTGTACGAACTAACTAGTGAATAATAAGGATAAATATTTCACAATAATTTTTGAAAAAATATAAAAAGAAACATTGGAGTCTAGATAACTTTGCCCTCGCCCCAACATGCTTTAATATCTAACTTGATGTTACTGTTGATGGGCTAATAACATTTGGGCTTCTTCAAATAAATAAATGGCCAAGGTTGTATGCACTAACCATATGTATATGTAGTACACACATATTAAAATAATATTAATTTTAATGATATATGAAAAGACATGTATTTATTAATGCACAATAAGAAATCTCTAATATTTTCGATGTGTACAAAAAAAATCCCAATTTCTCATAATTCCTCTTTCTCTTTGCACGACATCAATGTACCCACATCTTTCCTTCAACATTACTCCTCCCGATCCACGAAAAATACGCTCAAATATTTATACATTGTTTAAGGCAATATGTCAGAATGTATTACGGGATATTGTGAGGTTCGATATAAATAAAGAGAATATCTTTGGAAACTACATATGATGTACTTTCCAAATATATTCTCTTTATTCATAACGGACCTCACAATATCCCGTAATATCTTTCGACATATTGCATTAAAGCACGTGCAAATATCTGAGCGTATTTTTCGTGGATGGAGATAATATTTTTTTTCTCCAACCTTCTTAAATTTCAAATCAGATTTCATACCGTTTCTTTGAAAGCCGTAGCAATCCATCAAACAATATCCAATTCCCCCGCGGATAAAATAGGCTCTCCATTGACCTTAAATAGCTTGAAACAATAAGATTTTGTTACGACTATACATACCCAAATTCCTCTAAACATACCCAATTACTAAACATACTCCATTTAAAATGAAAAATTAATTTAAAATATTAAACATACCCTATCTTTTTACTATTATATCATTTCCCATTTTTAACCTAGTCTTCTTTTATCTATCTTCATCATCTCCCTAACTATTATATTCATGAGTCCAATCATATCTCACATCCAATAGATTCTACCTCAGTACGATCAAATTTTAAATTTGAATTTATACATATTTAATCATGTTTGCTATCAACCAACTAATTTCCATTTTTATCAATTTTTCATCATCCACAAACAATTGATTCCCTCAACAGAGAAAATGACGATGCGAAGCTTCAGTTCTCATAGCAGAAAAAATAGCGACGTACTTGAGAGAGAAGAAGACTAGGTAAAAAATGAGAAAGGGTATAATAGTAAAAAAATGTTTAGTATTTTAAATTAATTTTTTTATTTTAAATTGGTATGTTTAGAGGAATTTGAGGCGTGTATATTCGCACTTTAAGATAGTTCCGTTCTAATTTTTTTTCTCTTTTTACCTGTCTTTTTAGTTTATATTAATATTGTTTCTTTTTGCTTTTTGATTTTTTTTTTGGAATTTCTTTGCTTTCCTATTTTTTTTCCTTTTATTTCTTGCATATTTTTATGGTATTGTATTTCACAATTTTTTTAATCGAGGGATGTGGGTGTACGGTACCTACATTTGAAAAGAAGAATGATGAGGATATTTATGATAGTTTATATATATAAAATATATTAAATTGATAAAATAAGTGTGTGTACCACTAAAAGTTATGGGTGCATATAACTTGAGCCTAAATTAATCTCTGGGCTGTATATATATGTTCGTGGGCTTCCTTAAAATTTGGTCCACCAAGCCTGCCCATATATTATAGGGAAGGCGGCTGTTCACTTTGAATAAAACACACTGCTTCCTCAGTTGAGTCTCCGTTTCCAGATTTCCATTTTGTGATTTAGCGAAGGAGTAGATTACCGCCGATTGATTTTGGGCTCCATTCACTGTGAGTTATCTTCTTCATATTTCCATGTTGCATTTCTCCCTAGGTTAAACAGCTTTCTTGATTTTAAGATGCCGACCGACCATATCTAGGGTTGCTTCATTCATATCTCATGAATTTATATCGTCTTTAAGGTTTTGGATTCGGGCTAGTTACTAACTTAGTTTTGCGCTTCTTGTGATATAAGGTTTTTTCGGTTGAGTGGATAGCATGGCTCACCCTGGTGGTGGTGCCGAGGCCCATGCTCGGTTTAAGCAGTACGAGTATAGGGCTAACTCGAGTCTCGTCCTTACCACTGATTCCCGCCCTCGTGACACCCATGAACCCACCGGGGAACCAGAGTCTTTGTGGGGAAAGATTGATCCAAAATCTTTTGGTGACCGTGCCTACAGAGATAAACCCCCCGAGTTGGAGGAGAAACTCAAGAAATCTAAAAAGAAGAAGGAGAGGGAGCCTGCTTTTGATGCTGCTCCACCTAGGAGCAAAAAGAGGCGCCTTCAGGAGGAGAGTGTTCTCACTTCCTCCGAGGAAGGTGTTTACCAGCCCAAGACTAAAGAGACGAGAGCTGCCTATGAAGCCATGCTCAGTGTTATTCAGCAACAATTGGGTGGGCAGCCTTTGAACATTGTCAGTGGTGCTGCTGATGAGATATTGGCTGTTCTTAAGAATGACAACATCAAGAATCCTGATAAGAAAAAGGAGATTGAGAAGTTGTTGAACCCCATCCCCAACACTACATTTGATCAGCTAGTTTCCATTGGGAAGCTCATTAGTGACTATCATGATGGTGGGGATGCTGGAGATGCTGCCGCAAATGGAGATGATGGCCTTGACGATGATGTTGGTGTTGCTGTTGAGTTTGAGGAGAATGAAGAGGAAGAGGAAGAAAGCGATCTGGATATGGTACCCGATGATGAAGAGGATGAAGATGATGTGACGGAAGTAGATGGTTCTGGGGCTATGCAGATGGGAGGTGGGATTGATGATGATGAGGAGCGAGATGCTATTGAGGGGATGACATTGAACGTGCAGGATATTGATGCTTATTGGCTTCAAAGGAAGATTTCACAAGCATATGACCAAAATATTGATCCACAGCAGAGTCAGAAGCTCGCTGAAGAAGTTCTTAAAATTCTTGCTGAAGGTGATGATCGTGAAGTTGAGAACAAGCTATTAGTGCATCTGCAGTTTGATAAATTTAGTCTTATCAAATATTTATTGAGGAACCGGTTGAAAGTTGTGTGGTGCACCCGCTTGGCAAGGGCTGAAGACCAAGAGAAGAGAAAGGAAATTGAAGAGGAAATGATGGGTTTGGGGCCGGATCATGTTGCAATCCTGGAGCAGTTGCATGCCACTAGAGCAACTGCAAAGGAGAGGCAGAGGAACTTGGAGAAAAGCATTAGGGAGGAGGCCCGGCGACTGAAAGATGATGGAGATGGTGGCCGGGATCGTAGGGACCTAATGGACAGAGATGGTGATGGTGGTTGGTTGAAGGGGCAACGACAGCTTCTAGACCTCGACAGCCTTGCCTTTCAGCAAGGTGGCTTGTTGATGGCAAACAAAAAATGCGAGCTTCCAGATGGTTCGTATAGGAACCATAAGAAGGGCTACGAAGAAGTTCACGTGCCAGCTTTGAAACCAATGCCATTGGCTAATAATGAGAAACTTCTTAAGATATCTGAAATGCCTGACTGGGCACAACCAGCTTTCAAAGGCATGAGCCAGTTGAATAGGGTCCAGAGTAAGGTTTATGACACTGCACTATTCACTGCTGAAAATATGTTGCTATGTGCTCCTACTGGGGCTGGGAAAACAAATGTCGCTATGCTTACCATACTTCAGCAACTTGCATTGAACATGAATGAGGATGGGTCTTTTAATCACAACAATTATAAGATTGTATACGTTGCACCTATGAAGGCACTGGTTGCTGAGGTGGTTGGCAACCTTTCCAATCGCCTGGAGCATTATGGTGTTAGGGTTAAAGAGCTTAGTGGAGATCAATCATTGACTCGGCAGCAGATTGAAGAAACACAGATTATTGTGACCACTCCTGAGAAGTGGGACATCATTACAAGAAAATCAGGTGACAGAACATACACACAGCTTGTTAAACTTCTCATTATTGATGAAATCCATCTTCTTCATGATAATAGAGGTCCTGTGCTTGAAAGTATTATTGCGAGAACTGTTCGGCAGATTGAAACTACAGAAGAGCACATTCGCCTGGTTGGGTTATCTGCTACACTTCCAAACTATGAAGATGTTGCGATATTTTTACGAGTTGATTTAGACAAGGGGCTCTTCCACTTTGATAATAGCTACAGACCTGTTCCTCTGGCTCAGCAGTATATAGGGATTACTGTGAAGAAGCCATTGCAGAGATTTCAGTTGATGAATGATGTATGTTATGAGAAGGTGATCAGTGTTGCTGGAAAGCATCAAGTGTTGATCTTTGTACACTCTAGGAAGGAGACCACTAAAACAGCTCGTGCAATTCGTGATACTGCCCTCACTAAGGATACACTTGGTAAGTTCTTGAAGGAGGACAGTGCAAGTCGTGAAATTCTTCAGAGTCACACGGAGCTCGTTAAGAGCAATGATCTGAAGGACCTATTGCCATATGGTTTTGCGATTCATCATGCAGGGATGGTTAGAGCTGATAGGCAAATTGTTGAGGAACTTTTTGCAGATGGACATGTGCAAGTATTGGTATCTACTGCAACTCTAGCCTGGGGTGTTAATTTGCCTGCTCATACTGTTATCATCAAAGGCACACAAATTTACAATCCTGAAAAAGGAGCATGGACCGAGTTAAGTCCTCTTGATGTCATGCAGATGCTTGGTCGTGCTGGAAGGCCTCAATATGATACTTATGGTGAAGGAATAATCATAACTGGGCACAGTGAATTGCAGTATTATCTTTCCTTAATGAATCAGCAGCTGCCTATTGAAAGCCAGTTCATTTCTAAATTGGCTGATCAGTTGAACGCGGAGATTGTCCTTGGAACTGTCCAGAATGCTAGAGAAGCTTGCAAATGGCTCTTGTATAGTTACCTTTTTGTGCGGATGGTGCGTAATCCTACCCTCTATGGCTTGGCAGCTGATGTTTTGAAAACGGATGAAACTTTGGAGGATAGAAGAGCTGATCTGGTAAGCATAATTGTTGATGACCTTTAAATATATTGCAAATACCTTTTTAGCTTTTGTTGGATTTATTAATAAGATTTTTTCTTTCTTTGTACATTATGTTTATAGAATTTATCCTCGCCTCCTTTGTTTCTCCTTTTGTTGGGGCGGGCTGGTGGTGTTTGGTAGCCCGAGGGTGCTAACTAGCATTTCTATTTAGGATTACCCTCTTATTACCTCGTAATTTTATGTTGCAACAGTAAAAATTAGATACTTTTCTGGTACTATGTTCTCTACATGGGTTCGCTACCAGCCTGAGGCCTTGAAGATTTAGAGTTTATCAGTCTCCTATGTATCTGAAATGATATCCCTCTTGTGTGGATAGGTTTTTTCAACTCTACCAAATGAAGGTGCTTCAATTGTTCAATTGGTTGTCTTTTTGCACTTCCCAACAAAGCCTCCCCATGGAACCAGTATAAGAAGAGCAAAGTTTTTCCTTTGAATTCTACATGGCTTGTTTTTCGCTTCCATGATTTTTCAATACTTTTTGTTTTTGTTTTTGAGTTACTTGAATTTAGTATGAAATTGCTTTGAACCCCATCATTTTATCTGACACGCTATTTCTTTTTCTTTTTTTTCAGATTCATTCAGCAGCTACTGTCTTGGATAAGAACAACCTGGTGAAGTATGATAGAAAAAGTGGATATTTCCAGGTCACTGACTTGGGTCGTATTGCTAGCTATTACTATATAACCCATGGGACTATCTCCACATACAATGAGCATTTGAAGCCAACAATGGGTGATATTGAGCTTTGTCGTCTGTTCTCTCTGAGTGAGGAGTTCAAATACGTAACTGTGAGACAGGATGAGAAGATGGAGTTAGCCAAGCTTTTAGACCGGGTACCAGTGCCTATCAAAGAGTCTCTTGAGGAATCTAGTGCCAAAATTAATGTTCTACTTCAAGCTTACATTTCACAGTTGAAGCTCGAAGGACTGTCTTTGACATCTGACATGGTTTTTATCACTCAGGTTTGTAATGCCTCAAATATTCTATTTAATTTTTTGTTCAGTTTAAAGATTGTCTAATTATATATATTTAATTTGCAGAGCGCTGGACGTCTAATGCGAGCCCTCTTTGAGATTGTTCTGAAAAGGGGATGGGCGCAGTTGGCAGAGAAGGCTTTGAAATTATGTAAAATGATAGGCAAGAGGATGTGGAGTGTGCAGACACCACTTCGGCAATTCCACGGTATCCCAAATGAGATTTTGATGAAGTTGGAAAAGAAAGATTTGGCCTGGGATAGGTACTATGATCTCTCGTCGCAGGAGATTGGAGAGCTTATTCGGTTTCCTAAGATGGGAAGAACACTTCACAAATTTATTCACCAGTTTCCTAAGCTAAACCTGAATGCCCATGTTCAGCCAATTACTCGCTCTGTTCTGAAGGTTGAACTGACAATCACTCCGGACTTCCAGTGGGATGACAAGGTCCATGGCTATGTGGAGCCCTTTTGGATCATTGTTGAGGATAATGATGGGGAATATATTCTTCATCATGAATATTTCTTGTTGAAGAAACAGTACATAGATGAGGACCACACACTTAATTTCACAGTTCCAATTTATGAACCACTGCCTCCACAATACTTCATCAACGTTGTATCTGATAGATGGCTGGGATCACAGACTGTTCTACCAGTTTCCTTCCGGCATCTCATTTTGCCTGAAAAGTATCCTCCTCCTACAGAGTTGCTGGACTTGCAGCCCCTTCCAGTGACAGCCTTGAGGAACCCAGCATACGAAGCACTTTATCATCAATTCAAGCATTTCAATCCTGTCCAGACTCAAGTGTTCACCATCTTGTATAACTCTGATGATAATGTCTTGGTTGCAGCACCGACTGGTAGTGGGAAGACCATATGTGCTGAGTTTGCAATTTTAAGGAATCATCAGAAAGGACCTGATAGTGTAATGCGGGCTGTCTACATTGCGCCTATTGAAGCTCTTGCAAAGGAAAGGTATGATGATTGGAAGAAAAAATTTGGAGACGGCCTTGGAATGAGGGTGGTTGAGTTAACTGGAGAGACTGCAACTGACTTGAAACTTCTTGAGAAAGGTCAAATAATTGTCAGCACTCCTGAGAAGTGGGATGCTTTATCTCGCCGGTGGAAACAACGAAAACATGTTCAGCAAGTTAGCCTCTTCATTATTGATGAGCTTCATTTGATAGGGGGTCCTGGTGGCCCTGTCTTGGAGATCATAGTCTCTAGGATGCGGTACATTGCTAGTCAGCTGGAGAACAAAATTCGTATTGTAGCTCTGTCAACTTCGCTTGCGAATGCCAAGGATTTGGGAGAATGGATTGGGGCCACATCTCATGGTCTTTTCAATTTTCCTCCCGGTGTGAGGCCTGTGCCGTTGGAGATTCACATCCAGGGTATTGACATTGCTAATTTTGAAGCCAGGATGCAAGCCATGTCAAAACCTACTTATACAGCAATTGTGCAACATGCTAAGAATGGCAAACCTGCAATTGTTTTTGTCCCAACCAGGAAGCATGCCCGATTAACTGCGGTGGACTTGATGACATATTCAAGCGTGGACAACGAACGAAAACCCTTGTTCTTGTTACGGTCTGCAGAAGAGTTGGAGCCATTTGCTGCAAACATTAAGGAACCGATGTTGAAGGTGACAATTCAACACGGTGTAGGTTATTTGCATGAGGGCCTAAGCAGCACTGATCAAGATATAGTGAAGACGTTGTTTGAAACAGGATTGATCCAAGTTTGTGTGATGAACAGTTCGATGTGCTGGGGAGTCCCACTGTCTGCTCATCTGGTGGTGGTCATGGGAACACAATACTACGATGGGAGGGAAAATGCTCATACTGATTATCCTGTCACTGATTTACTGCAGATGATGGGTCATGCCAGTCGACCTCTTGTAGACAACTCTGGAAAATGTGTCATTCTCTGTCATGCTCCACGCAAAGAATACTACAAAAAATTTCTCTATGAAGCCTTCCCAGTTGAAAGCCATTTGCATCACTATCTGCATGATAATCTGAATGCTGAGGTGGTGGTTGGAGTTATTCAAAACAAGCAGGATGCTGTGGACTACCTCACTTGGACATTCATGTACAGAAGGCTCACTCAAAATCCAAATTACTATAATCTTCAGGGAGTTAGTCACAGGCATCTCTCGGATCATCTCTCAGAGGTTGTGGAGAACACTATCAGTGATCTGGAAGCAAGTAAATGTGTTGCCATTGAGGATGACTATTTACTCTCACCTTTGAATCTTGGAATGATCGCCTCTTATTATTACATTAGCTACACAACAATTGAGCGTTTTAGTTCTTCCCTGACTTCTAAAACAAGGTTGAAGGGTCTCTTGGAAATTTTGTCTTCAGCTTCAGAGTATGAACAGCTTCCAATAAGACCTGGAGAGGAGGAGTTGATACGAAAATTAATCCATCACCAGCGATTCTCATTCGAAAACCCCAAGTACACAGATCCGAATGTGAAGGCCAACACTCTACTGCAAGCTCATTTCTCTAGACAAACAATTGGTGGAAATCTATCTGCTGACCAGCAGGAGGTTCTCATTTATGCGTGCAGGCTTCTTCAGGCCATGGTTGATGTTATTTCCAGCAACGGCTGGCTTAGCCTAGCCCTCCTTGCGATGGAAGTGAGCCAGATGGTAACTCAGGGAATGTGGGAGCGTGATTCTATGCTCCTCCAACTTCCCCACTTCACCAAGGAATTGGCTAAAAGGTGCCAGGAAAACCCTGGGAAAAATATTGAAACTGTTTTTGATCTGGTGGAAATGGAGGATGATGAAAGGCGAGAACTCCTTCAAATGTCGGACACTCGGATGATGGATATTGCTCGATTCTGTAATCGTTTTCCAAACATCGACCTAAACTATGACGTTCTGGATAGTGAAGCTGTTAGAGCTGGTGATGACATTAGTTTGCAAGTCAGCCTTGAAAGAGATCTTCAAGGAAGGACAGAAGTTGGACCTGTGGATGCCCCTAGATATCCTAAATCGAAAGAAGAAGGATGGTGGCTGGTCGTTGGTGACACTAAAACGAATCAGTTGCTTGCTATAAAAAGGGTTACACTGCAGAGGAAGTCTAGGGTAAAACTGGATTTCACTGCGCCTACAGAACCTGGAAAGAAGACATATACTCTGTATTTCATGTGTGATTCTTATCTGGGCTGTGATCAGGAGTACACCTTCACTGTTGATGTCAAGGAGGCTGCTGCTGAGGATGATAGTTGAAGAGGATGAACCTATTTCGACAACTGCACCTTCCTGTAAGATATTATATAATGTTTTTCTTGATCCATCTAGAATATCAAATTGTATTGTGTCTTGACTCGGTTACCCCTTTGGTATTTTACTTGATCATTGTAAGTTAGCTGAAATGTGAGAGGAGTTTATACTTTATACATATGTTGATCTTCATTGTTTAATATGTTGTGCAGACTGCTTCTGCGTGGCGATCCAATATTGAAGCCAAAGTAAGTGCTGTGGCCACCTGTGCACGCAATACCTGTTGACATCTGCGATTTACTCATTTGATTAAATAGTCATCCGTTTATCATCCCTACTTTTGTACCTTATTGTTCTCAACTTATCTCGTCTTCTCTTGGGAATTCTAACACTAATTAGTCTGAGTGTCTGCTATTGATGAGATTCTGCTAAAGCTTTTAGATTGATTGGTATAAGAAGTTGTTTACTTTGATAGTTTATCAGTTCATCTACTTATGTTATTTTGAGAATCATAGTTCACAGTGAGGTTCTTATCTTGCTTGTCTTTATTTGCCTATGCCTATGGACGATGATCTTCTGTTATTTGGACACCTTACTTTTCATATACATTTTGTCTTAATTCGATCTGTATTATGTTATTGGGATGAAAACATTTGACATAAAGTTTTTGAAGATGCTAGATGGATCTCATTGGAAATCTTATTAGACAAAAGTGTAGGTATGCTATTTTTTTTTATTATTTGCACTTATTTTTGAAAAAAGATATTTGATGGAGAGAGGCCCGCCTGATGATTTTCCAACCTAAGCGGCCATGTGGGAGAAAGAATTCGGGTGTTTCGAAACAAAATTCTAGATTTATAGCTTAATAAATAATGAAAAAATATTAATAGAATAATAATTAAATGTGAAAATATTTTTAATAAAAATATTAGTATTTTTCAAAAAGTTAGGTGATAAGATTTATATTATAAAAAAATTGCGAGATTATTTTATGACATAAAATAATGTTATCACTTAAAAAAAAGTTATTTTTAATAAAAATATTACTCTCTTCGTCCTACTATAAGTTTCTTACTTTTCTTTTTTGGATGTTCCACAATAAGTTTCTCATTCCATAAAAAGTAACAACACTATTTCATATATTAATAAATAAATACCACTTTTCACCATTCTCCATTACTTTTTGCACAACTTCCCATTATTTTTTCACAATTTTTTATTATTTTATACAAAAGTCAATATGTGATCTACCATATAATAATAACTAATACACTTTCTTAAACAAAACAACAAAAAGAAACAAGAAACTTAAAAAGGGACGGAGGGAGTATTATTTTTTGTTCAAATTGATATTTTTTAAAAGTGATAATTTTTAAATTAATAAATGATATAATATTATAAGATAGTCTTAAACAAAATTTACTCATTTAATTAATTTTTCAATTTATATTCCAAAATTTCTACTTGTGATTTTAAAAAATGAGCATGGTGCAAATGTAGTATTATCAAATAGAAGCGGAGGGCGATTGAGTGAATAAGCAAATGACAAATTATTTATTTATACGAAATAAAGTTTCGATTTTGGAATCTACCAAGTATATACTCCGTTTCTTTCTTATTGTCTTTTTAAACTTTTACTCATAAATTATAAAATCTTTAATTGATTAAAGGGAAGATTATTTTTTAAATTTAAATTTCTTAATTTTTTTATTAGTCGATGTAAGGACAATCAATGGAGGGGCATAATGGATAATTAAATGAAAGACAGGGTTAATATTAATAAGTGTTCTAAGCAGCAGGTTAAACCGGTGGCTTGGTTGGTAGCATCGCCCTGCACAATCACACTATTTAACTGACATTTTAGAGAGAGAGAGAGAGAGAGAGAGAGAGTGCGAAGAAGTAGGCGTGAGTGTTCTTCAGACATTTTCAGAGTTCAGATATCCAAGCCCATGGATTCAGATTACGGAGTCGCAAGAGAGCTTTCTGATCTGCAAAAGCTTCGATCTCAGTATCAACCCGAACTCCCGCCCTGCCTTCAGGTCTGTAATTCTCTTTCCATACGTATGCACTTCTGATTCACTTTGCTCCATTTGGTTGTTCATGTTGCAATCAACCTCTTTCTGTTTTTATGGTGTTTCTTACGGATTGATTTGTAGTGAATAATGATGCTTCCACGATTCTTACGAGATGCGAATAGATCTAGGGTGGCTGTGAATTTACGCTGTTTTCATGCATTCTGTGATCCGCAAAAATAGATCTGATAGGTTGGACCACATTTATGTTGTATTTTGTGCTATTCGGCCAAATCATGCAATGCGTTATTTTGCATTTATGCTCCGTGAATACCCTTTTCTTCTGTGTGTGTTTGTGTGTGTGTGTGCTGTGAAGAAAAGGATATTTCGTAGAATAAGGATTTGTATCCATGTGCTGATTCTTTTTTTCTTTTGATTTGGTTCTGTCAATTTTGAACGTGTTTGGTAGAAGGGGGAGCTGGCTTCTTTCCTGTTGCTCTTTGAAATCTAATTTCTCTGCATTGGATGTAATTCTATTGCAAGTTTAAGGAGTGACGAACTGTATCTACCATCATTTAAGAAACTTTAACCTTTTTTTCCCTTTTGTTTTATCTAGTATAGGTAACAATTTACTGCAACCAAACTATTACTTGTCCCCCTAAAATAGATGGATTCGTTTTGCCTCTTCTTAGTTAAAAACTTTTCTATCAGGGTAGAGGCTGCTAGTTATACAAAATACCATTCTTTCCAGGACCCAAGAGGGTCACTTGTAGTGTTTATCCCTCATATTTTCCCATAAGCCACTGAAAACTGCTTTTACTATTTAGTCCATACTCTTAACTTCTCCATTTTTGTATGACAGGGAACTACCGTTCGCGTAGAATTTGGTGATGTAACCACAGCTGCAGACCCCTTAGGCTCTCATACCATAAGTAGAACTTTTCCTCACACTTATGGTCAACCTATAGCACATTTCCTTAGGGAAACTGCCAAGGTTCCTGATGCTAAAATAATTACTGAGCACCCTGCAGTTAGGTATGCATCCCATCTTACTTAATGAAATGAATGCATATAATCAGCAGTTTTCTAGAGTATAGATAGTATGACAGAAAGCTTGTTAGCATGTGATGATCATTGATGGCATATCAACAATCAATTGAAATAAAAAAGTATCCTCTAAACTTTTTTTTTTTTTTTTGATCGGACAATGTTAGTTATTAGTAGTTAGAAGTTAGTTCACCAAGTCTCCTTACATCCCAAGAATATCTCCAAGTCCACCCTTATATCTCCCTCCTAATTCGTTCCCAAAGGGAATCGAACCCAGGTCACTCACTCAAGTGAGGAGCCCGGTGGCCAGGTGAGCTAGCTCCCCTGGTTAAGTATCCTCTAAACTTTATTCTGAGTAAATGACACTGACCTTACTGGAACGCGGAATTAGACCTGCAAAACCAAAGTTTGCCTCTTTGGCGGTATGGGTTGCCCCCAGCCCATCTGGCAAGTATTTATCCAACGAGCGTGCACTGAGTTTTCCTTATTCTTGCTCAGGGTTGGAGTTGTTTTCTGTGGTAGACAGTCTCCCGGAGGACATAATGTTATTTGGGGTCTTCATGATGCGCTAAAAGTTCACAATCCTAAGAATACCTTGCTTGGATTTCTCGGTAAGAATTCAAATCTCTTAGATCTGTTCTTGCTATTATTTTGTGCTTGCCTTTTAATCACTGATATGCAATGTTCTAAAAAACGCTAGTCGCTAGTCGGTCGGAACACTAGGGTCTAGCGACTAGAGCGACTAGTCGGGGACTAGTCGGGGACTAGTCGGAAAGACCTAAATAATATATATAATTAATTATTTAATAAATTAATAAGATATTATGCATAAAAAAATTATAACACCACCTTTGAAAATTAAAATTATATTTATAAGTGATAACCATGGCACTCAAAATGCAATAAAATCATAATTTAAAAATTAAAAGACCACACATATTAGTTCACACATTAAACATTTAAGTTTTACATATTAAAAATAACAATATAAATAAAAATGTTCTTCAAAATAACAACACAATACTAAAAGTTTATAAGCAAAATACTAGGTTGATTGAGTTTATTTCTTATTTTTAATATATTAAGTTATTAAATTTATTAGTTAATTAGATAATATTATAAATTTATAATAATAGATAGTAGATACTACTTACTAGATACTGAAAGACTGAAATAAAAAAAAAAAAATAGGCGCATACCTCTTGCTAAACGCCGCCCAATCCGTTTAGCAAAAAAAAACGCCCAGCCCGTTCACGGTCCGACTAGGCGCCTAGAGCCGACTAGTCGGCGTCTAGGCGCCGACTACATGAAGAAACGTTTTTTTCCACCGACTACATGAAAAACGGGTCGGCCAAGGCCGACTACCGACTAGTCGGCGACTAGTCGGCCGACTTGGCCGACTTTTAGAACCATGCTGATATGTTTGGGTATCAAATTCTGTTTGATTAGTTTGATTCGTTTCCTGAAAGTTGGTCTTCTTTGTTATTATGTTTGGTTGGTCATGGAGTTAGTTTCCTTAGTGTTGCATGTAAAGTTGTAAACAAATACAAATTTAGTAAGATGCAGTATATATATTTTCTTGTCATTAGTAGGGAAAATTATCATCCTAAAGATTCATATTTATGCTTTGCCAGGTGGTTCCGAAGGTTTGTTTGCGCAAAAGACTTTAGAGATTACAGATGACATTCTTGCAACCTATAGAAATCAAGGTACGTGTGGGTTATACATTTACATTTGTTGATATACAATCATTTCCAGAATTAATCATTATTGGATTGTATGTCTTGAAGGCGGTTATGATTTGCTGGGACGGACAAAAGATCAAATTAGAACAACTGAACAGGTTAATTCAGCACTTAATGCATGCACAAATTTAAAGTTGGATGCTCTTGTTATTATTGGAGGTACGAAAAATGATTTCCGTAGTTCATGATACTCTTGAGTGGTCATACACTTATGTAGTGTCAGCTTTCTGACAAGTGCATTTTTGTTTGTGAAGGTGTTACATCAAATACAGATGCTTCCCAGCTTGCAGAAACTTTTGCGGAAAGAAAGTGCTCTACAAAGGTACATCACATAAAGACACTGTGCTTGTCAATAATGTTGCTTCAGTTTTACATTTTCAGTTGTTTATTGTGTCTCATTTACCTAACTTAAATTTATGTGGTTAATATGCATTATTGTGATGATGTTTTTGAGTAACAACTTCTAGAAATCTATGTTACCCCTGATATTGCAATAAAATTTTCTGTTACTTGTATATAAAAAATGGGATCTATGTTACTCTGCTATCTTGGGATTTCTTTTTTTTTTTTTCTCCATTATAAATAAAAGCCATTGCTATAAGCACTGTTGGTATAATCTCTGCAGGTGTTGGGTATTCCTGTCACTTTGAATGGAGATCTTAAAAACCAGTTTGTTGAGACAAATGTTGGCTTTGACACAATATGCAAGGTAAGGACTTCACCTCCCATTCAATTTGTTTGTTCTCCCCCCATTAAAAACAGACATTTATGCACAGTTTTATTGTGTTAACTTGACACCAGCTTTATTATTGATGTATATGATTATTTCCTTGTTCCCTTTGTGCATTGCGTAATAGCCATATCCATTTATTTTCCTTGGCTAAACTCTTTGTGGATTAGTATATCTCTTTCTCTATGGGCTTTTATAACTTTACATCAAAGTAAAAGTGGTGGTACAATCTTTTTATTGATGAGGAAATGAAATGATTGGGTCTTCCTTACTCAATTCAGGTTAATTCCCAGCTCATTAGCAATGTCTGCACTGATGCACTGTCTGCAGAGAAGGTAAAGTGATTTCTTGCTTGTTCTTCTGCATCTTTTATTTGGTGTCTCTTTCTGGAGGTATACAACTATACATGGAGTGATGCTAATAGTTGGTACCATTTCTCTTCAACTTAATGTTGTTTAATATATACTTTCTGATTCATCCTGTTTTTACATTTTCTCTGTCGGCTTGCAGTATTATTACTTTATTCGACTCATGGGGAGAAAGGCATCTCATGTTGCCTTGGAATGCACTCTCCAGTCCCATCCCAATATGGTTTGTATTAACCCCATGTGTTATTCCATTTTGTAACTTATTATGAGTTTGACAGGTTTAATTATTCATTCTTGCAGGTCATTCTTGCTGAAGAGGTTGCTGCATCTAAGCTCACACTTTTTGATGTCACAAAACAAATATGTGATGCAGTTCAGGCCAGGGGTGAACAAGGTAGACCTTGTCAGAGCTGCTATCGATATCATAGTCATTATGGTTATGTATTAACATTCTCCCTTTTGCTTCAGATAAGCATCATGGTGTCATCCTTTTGCCGGAGGGTCTGATTGAAAGCATTCCTGAAGTCAATGCTCTATTGCAGGTATTGAATGTTTAGCATTTGGTTTAGGTCCTATTATAGTAGTCTCTGTCCCCTATATATGCACCTGCTATCCTCCAAAGTCCAAAAGAAAGTCATTGAGCTTAGGTTTCTCTAAAAAAATTTAGAATGTGAGAATGGTTTCTTGCTGTAATTTCATAGATATATTGAATGAAATATTGATCCTTCTATCACAAAAATTGTTATCTCGCAGGAAATTCATCGATTACTTAGAGAAGGTGTGTCTGCTGATAAGATTTCTGGTCAGCTGTCACCTTGGGCATCTGCATTGTTTGAATTTCTGCCACCATTTATTAAGAAACAGGTAATTCTTAATGTCCAAACAGGTAACACTTAATGTCTTGGTCACCATGAAATTAATACTTAAAACTGTGGCAGCTCCTTCTCTACCCAGAATCAGATGACTCTGCACAGCTTTCTCAGGTACTTGAATTATATAGGCACTCAAATTTTGCAACAATGTTGATTTTCAAATTATGTAATTTTTAACTACTTCCTGAACTCGACAGATTGAGACAGAAAAGCTTCTTGCTGAGCTTGTTGAAGCAGAGATGAACAAGAGACTGGTAGGCTGTCTTCTACTCCATTCTTGTCCTACAATAGAAGACCAATTGAATCTTGGTTTTATTTGACTTTATGTTTTCCGTTCTTTGTAATTTGATCAACGAAGTCTATGAAGATCATTATTTCCTGATATATCTTCAACAATACAATTTGATGCCAATGAATTTCATTATGGTTTCTGTTAAAAACTACTACAAGTTTGGAAGTCTTTTGTTCCCAAATAACCTCAAGCAGTACATCATGTACATCATAATATGCGTCTCTCTGTGCCTACTTTACAGAAAGAAGGGACCTACAAGGGCAAGAAATTCAATGCCATTTGCCATTTTTTCGGTTATCAAGCTCGGGGTTCATTGCCATCGAAATTTGACTGCGACTATGCTTATGTAAGCTTGGCATTACTTATTAATTCTGTTCATTATTGATTTTTTTGTTAACCAAAAAAGGGTTCATTGGAAGTCTCTATATTCTTTTCATTGAAGGTGCTTGGTCATATTGGCTATCACATAATAGCTGCACGTTTGAATGGTTATATGGCAACTGTAAACAATTTGAAGAATCCTGTGAACAAGTGGCGTTGCGGTGCTGCTCCCATAACAGTATGTTACCCTCTTCCTGCCCATCATGGAAGATTACTTGCAATATGTTTCCTCACTTTTTTCGTTCTCTTTCTCGTCTTTGTAATTTGTACCGATACATAATAAAATATCCCTATTTTTCTTGTTATTACAGGCTATGCTGACTGTTAAGCACTATGGTCGTGGCCAGGGGGCTTCAAACCTTGGAAAACCAGCTCTGCATCCAGCAACCGTTGATTTAAGTGGAAAGGGCTATGAGTATGTCCTTATATTCCGTGCTTATAATTTGCAAACTTGTTTTTAAAATCTTGTATGTTTTTCAATATATGGTTTACTAATCCAATTTTTTCCAGGCTGTTGAGACAAAACGCAACCAAGTTTTTGATGGATGATGTTTACAGAAACCCTGGACCACTTCAGTTTGACGGCCCTGGTGGTGATGCAAAGCCTGTAACTCTTTGTGTTGAAGATCAGGATTACATGGGGCGGATAAAGAAGTTGCAAGAATACCTGGACAAGGTTCTTTCCTCCCCAAACAGAGACTTTTCCCCATAATGTGGTTATCTTTCTTTGGGTCATTATTCACATTGTATTACTTTTGGCAGGTTCGTTCTATAGTGAAACCAGGATGCTCTCAAGACGTCCTTAAAGCAGCTCTGAGCGCCATGGCTTCTGTGACCGACATTCTTTCGGTGATGTCACCTTCTAGTGGGAATTCCACAATCTAGACTTGTATGTTATCCTCATTCTTCAGAATTCAGGATGACCATTTTATGCCTTTCTTTTTAAAAACTCAGTTACCTAATCTATGTAGACTTAGAAGAATTAGACAGCAATGGTAATAAGCCCAGTTTTGTTATGCTTTCTTGTAATTTGATAAACTATGAGGATTTGTTTTGCGGTGTATGAGAACATGTCCTATTCATCTTGCCTTGTAGTAACCTTTTGGAAGTCCAGTGTACCCTTAGCTGCTGTCAAATCTCCACTTTATGGTGCTCCTAATGATGATGAAGTTGTAGTTCCTCTCAGCTTTAGATTTTTTTTGAAAAAAAAAAAAAAGAGTACGAGTTTGAAGTTAAAAAAAAAAAATGAAAAAGTTGTACTTTATTAATTTTTATGAGTAATTTTTTTTTTCAAGTGAGTGAAAAAAGAGTTGGACGTCTAAATACATAAAGGGAATATTGGTAGTCACTACTCACTAAGTTAATTGAAATGAATTACCAAATTATTTATTATATTTTTGTAAGTTGGTAAAATTGTGATTTGAATTTATGATCTCTTGATTATGGTAATAATTTTCAAGTGATTTTATGTTCAAAGTGTTTTATATTTATCAAGGATGCAAAAGGCCCCCCGCTTAGACGCTTGGTGGTTCCCAGCGGCCGACACTTAGTTCAAATCGGCCGAGAAAAATGGTCAGGTTATTAGGCCTTGCCTAGGCGGCCATAAGAAATAGATGGAAATGGCAGCCACATAGGAGGAGTAGGGGGAGATTTATTAAAAAAAAAAGTTAAAAGCAAATGTGATTATATGAGTAAATAAAACAATTGAACAAGTTAAAGTATTAACCATTTTCATTTATGCTCATCATAAAACATTAGCCATGACTTCTCGACTTACAGAGTTTGACAAGGATGATTTCTCATCTGATGATGATGAAATAAATGATGATGAAATAAATGTGATGTGGAGTTTGAATCTGATGATGAAGAGTGTGTACGTGGAGTTGAACAACAATTGTCTTTAAAATGTTGTTCTTAGTTGAACTACTTATTAATTTATCCATGTGATATATTTTGTTATTTTAGTATTTTATTTAGAAGTTGAACAATGTCATTTTATGATAGTTTTTAGGATTTTATTGAATTGTGTTTTGTGAAAAATGCATTTGGATATTAATTATGTTTTAAATTTATAATTTATTGCATAATGTACATTTTTATTAATATATGTTTAGAAAAAATTAAAATAAAAAATAAAAAATCTTGGTCCCGCCTAGGTCTTCTTGGCGCTTGGCTGCACTCGACCGTCCGACGGCCGGCAAGCGCCATTTACCCCCTTGATATTTATAAAGATTATATATTCGCATATTGGAAATTGTCATATTTCCACCCTCGATGTGATAATGACATATATATATATATGTTATTGATATGTGTCATTATCATATATGCGGTAAATATATAAATTTGTATCCATTGATAAATATGTGATCGTTTTTTATTCACATACTATATTTTAAGATTTCTACCACCTAGGTCATTGTACAATTTTTTTTAAAAAGAGTGATTTACACATAGATTTAAAAAAGTCAATATATTTATAAATAAGTTCACAATACTTTATACTTGCATACAAACACATTTTTCTTATGCACAAAACCTATTTATAAATATAATGATTTTTTTGAACCTATATGTAAATCACCCTTAAAAAAAAAGAAAAATCTAAAAAAGGAGGTTAAATGAAAGAAATAATCTTTTAAGAAATATTAGAATTTAAGCGGTGGGTATACTATATAAATTTATGGTTGTAAATAACATTATTATTATTATTTAATTTTTTTTAATACATGAATACTTCCTCCGTCCCTAAGATTTATTCCCCTTTATATGGACACGTGTTATAATAAAAATGAGATCAAATAAGGATATGTGAGGTCCACTAGTAAATAAAGTAATTATTTGTGAGTATAATAATAAAATAATGACAAAAATTTGTATGAATATAGTTAGGATAAGTTTATTGTGGACCAATTTTAAAATATTAAATATTTATTCAGGTGTATCAAAAATCTCATCAGATGTATTAAAAATTGGGGTCAATGATATTATGTTATAATTATTATGGATTTTATTGACTTTAACCTTTGATACAGATGATGGATATTTTGATACACTTGGCCAAATATTTAATACTTTAAAATAATTTCATGATAAGCTTATCATGAACTATTTTCACACAATACCTAGTCTAAAATAATATTTTATAAAAGGTAAAGTATTGTATGAAAATGATTCATGATAAGCTTATCATGAATAAGTTTTAAAGTATCAAGTATCTCATTAGGTGTATCAAAAGTTGAGGTCAATAAAATCTATATGTTGACTTCAACTTTTGATACACTTGATGAATATTTTGATACATTTGACTAGATATTTGATACATTAAAACAATTTCATGATAAGCTTATCATGAACTATTTTCACACAATACCTATTCTTTATAAAAATGAAATGAGAATAAATTTGGGAAATATATGAAAATGAAAAATAAAAATAATGAGTATGTATGTGTGAAAATAGTTCATGATGAGTTTATCATAATTTTTTTTTAATGTATCAAATATCTGGCCAAGTGTATCAAAATATTCATTAGGTGTATCAAAAAGTTAAAGACAATACATAGATTTTATTGACATCAATTTTCGATACACTTGATGAGATTTTTGATACACTTAGTTAAATGTTTGATACTTTAAAACTTGTCATGATAAGCTTATCATGAACCATTTTCATACAATACTTTACCAAAAATAAATATTGAAAATAAGGGAAGTATATTACATTTTGTAATAGATAAAATAAATTACCAGAAAATTATAACTTCTATTTATATGTAGAACTTTAATTAGGTATTTTATGTTAATAAAATTTGAGTTGTTTTGAATAAATAAGAAATTTAAAATATTTTTTCCTTTTTCTTTTATATCTCGAATCAAGAAATCAAAATCTTTTGTAGCGAAGGTCTAGTCAATTTAAATTTGTATATTTATTTATGTCAACTTTAAGCACAATTACTGGTCGAAATTCCTAAGGCCACAAGTGAGTATTAGAAACGGAAGAAATTTAAAAGGAGTGCAAAAAGCTCACCTGACCACCGGACTCCTCACTTGAGTGAGTGACTCGGGTTCGATTCCCTCTGGGAACGAATTGGGAGATGGGAGATATAAGGTTGGCTAGGAGTTTATTCTTGGAGTGTTTGGGGACTTGGTGTAACTAACTACTAACAACTAACATTTACCGATAAAAAAAAAAGGAGTGCAAAAAGCACCTTTTCATGTGGCACTGTTTGACATGACATATTACTGTATCTGTCAGCAAAATATATTTTGCATATCCTTCCAACCTATCCCTAATGCCTCTAGATTTCATGTTCCTTTTCCCCTAAAAATCTCATTATGGAGAGAAGCAAGAGAAGCCATTTCCTGTTCCTTTTCCCCTAATACATCTAGACTTCTTGTTCCAACTTTCGAAAATGGAGTGAAGCAAAGAACCTATTTTGCGAAAGAGATCAATGACGGCACACCATTCAAGAAAGATGCACCGATCATCTTCTCAGGTAGGTGAAACTACACATTCTGATATCTGGTTTTGTTATTGTCCATTGAAATATTGGGTGTCTTCTCCATGGTAGAACGAAAAATTAGGAAATTCGTTCCTACTGTTCAAAATTTTGGGTCTTTTTTTCTTTCTTTTGTCGGTAAATCGATTCCATTGTTTGTGACACAAATTTTTGGGCTCTGTATCTCTTTGGTATCAAAAGCAACATCAGATTCACAGGTAGAACAAGGATGAATAAGAGACGAAGAGGGAAAAATAGCTTAGATGACAAGGAGTCCGTACGAAATGACCGATAACGGAGAAGAACAACAGGGAAGCAAAAGTACAGAGGTAATATGCAGTTAACTGAGGTGATATATGTAGTTATATGTATTATTACGTGCATGTGTCAGTTACTGGGGGAAAAAGGCATTATCGTGGAGTGTGTGTGAGTTGGAAAAGGGTTTTGTCAGCCTGAAAGTGACTATTAGGGACTGTGGGTGTCTAGTATATTATAAGGTGTATGATTACAGAATATCGTTGTATCACTCCATACTTCATTGTACTACCGACTTGGTATGTGTACTGGTATTTGATGATATACAAGTGTGTGTACATGAAACAGGAAATAGAGAGATTAGGATGTTTCAACGAACACCAATTATATGTGTGTGTACCATTGTTCAGTGGGTATTTATGTGTGTGCAACAATGAATTCCCATAAACTGATGATCAACAATATTAAGGCTACAAAAACATTTTGGTAATTTTATTGGAAATGAAATGTGTGAGATAAATATAGTGTAATGAGATAAATTTATGTGCTAATGTGCATTGGAAGAAATTGGTAACCTCATAACCTCTTTTGTTCTCTCCATTGCATTTCAAAATTTCTAGTTACGCATATCTCATCTTTCATGTAAGTTATCTGCTACTTTTCTTCATGTTATTAATGGTCTCAGTTTGCTAATGAAAATTCATGTTTCAGCTTATAACTGCTTTTCTCATTGTAAGGAGAAGTACAATCTTCTGTGTCTACTATGAGCCGGGACGTGCTCCATTTAGGTTCCAAGGATCATGGTCGACAAGTGGTGGCCGAACACCATCCCAAAGAGTCATCTGTGATTGATGCAAACAGTTTTGTATTCTACCTTGTGATATCTAAAGTGATAATCATTATGAAATTAATTGAATATATTAATAATAAAACGTGTTTACTTGCCAGTGATACCATAAAGATTTAATAAGTTCCACAACATTTTGTATTGAAAAAACTCACTGGCTAAGAGATTATTTTCATTCAGGATTCATGATAACCAATATATTGGGCATGTTGAAAGTAGTGGACTGCAGGAGGATAACGAAAAGCAATTGGTTAGTGTTTCCTTCCTGCTCTGATGTTGGTTTCCATTTACCGGAAGTGCGGTTGATTTCTCAAGATAATTTTTTTCCTGCAGGTACTTAATTAGAGTTGAACATCAGAAACTGAGGGTGAGTGGACTGTCGTCTTTGGTGATGTTTTGATTTGTCTCTGATAGCTTTTTATTCGTATAAGTTATGAATTTCTAAGCTTACTTTTTCAGTTTTCGCCTAGTTAACTTTACTCCTTAAAATTTTGGTGGGGCTGAAAAAGGAATGCCTGTTTTTCTACTTTTTCTACCTTTGGGTGGAAACTTGTCAAGCTTTGGGTGTGGGGAAAATGCTGTTTTTTTATCTGTCCTTTTGTGATCGTTTGCTGAGATTCAATTAATTGACCTCAGCTTTTTTCTTTCCCTTTTCCATACAAAAACGCAGATACATATGTTTGATTACCATTGTCCATGGTGTTGGGGGGGATGGGGATCTGATACTTTGCTCTCGATGAACCTTTAAGCTTTTCCTAGAGTCTCTTTTATGTTTCCTGATTGATTTACTTAGATTCTCCTGCGGATAGTGGACTGGAACCAGAGAGTCTTTTAGAGTTTTGTAGATGTTAAAATGTGTGCTATCTGTGCTTCATTCATTATGCATGACATATCCTACCTTCTGGGTTTATTTTTTTGGTATATCAAAAAGTTGATGAGATTTTTTGTGTATCAAAATATTCATTAGGTGTATCAAAAAGTTAAAGACAATACATAGATTTTATTGACATCAACTTTTGATACACTTGATGAGATTTTTGATAATTTAAAACTTGTCATGATAAGCTTACCATGAACCATTTTCATACAATACTTTTCCAAAAATAAATATTGGGAATCAGGGAAGTATATTACATTTTGTAATAGATAAAATAAATTACCAGAAAATTATAACTTCTATTTATATGAAGAACTTTAATTAGGTATTTTATGTTAATAAAATTTGAGTTGTTTTGAATAAATAAGAAATTTAAAATATTGAGTTGTTGGTTTTATTTAATTTTATCAATTTTTTAGAAAGGTACAATAATTCTTTAACATATCCTTCTGTTAGGCTATAAATTGAAATCAAAACCACCACAAGAGAATCACCTCAAATTAAATTCTAAGAAATGCATAAATCACCTCAAATTAAATTCAGGGCAAGAATATTTTTCCCTTTTTCTTTTGTATCTCGAATCAAGAAATCAAAATCTTTTGTAGCGAAGGTCTAATAAATTTAACTTTGTTTATTTATTTATGTCAACTTTAAGCACATTTACTGGTCGAAATTCCTAAGGCCACAAGTGAGTATTAGAAACTGAAGAAATTTAAAAGGAGTGCAAAAAGCACCTTTTCATGTGGCACTGTTTGACATGACATATTACTGTATCTGTCAGCAAAATATATTTTGCATATCCTTCCAACCTGTCCCTAGTGCCTCTAGATTTTCTATTCCTTTTCTGTATCTGTCAGCAAAATATATTTTGCATACCTGTCCCTAGTGCCTCTAGATTTTCTATTCCTTTTCCCCTAAAAATCTCATTACGGAGAGAAGCAAGAGAAGCCATTTCCTGTTCCTTTTCCCCTAATACATCTAAACTTCCTGTTCCAAATTTCGAAAAGGGAGTGAAGCAAAGAACCTATTTTGCGAAAGAGATCGACGACGGCACACCATTCAAGAAAGAGGCACCGATCATCTTCTCAGGTAGGTGAAACTACACATTCTGATATCTGGTTTTGTTATTTTCCATTGAAATATTGGGTGTCTTCTTCATGGTAGAATGAAAAATTAGGGCATTCGTTCCTGCTGTTCAAAATTTTGGGTCTTTTTTTTCTTTCATTTGTCGGTAAATCGATTCCACTATTTGTGACACAAATTTTTGGGATCTGTATCTCTTTGGTATAAAAAACAACTATAGATTCACAGGTGGAATAAGGATGAATAAGGGACGAAGAGGGCAAAACAACTTTGATGACAAGGAGTCCGTACGAAATGATCGATAACGGAGAAGAACAATAGGGAAGCAAAAGTACAGAGTTAATATGCAGTTAACTGAGGTGTTATATGTAGTTATATGTATTATTATGTGCATGTGTCAGTTACTGGGGGAAAAAGGCATTATCGTGGAGTGTGTGAGTTGGAAAAGGGTTTTGTCAGCCTGAAAGTGACTGTTCGGGATTGTGGGTGTCTAGTATAGTATAAGGTGTATGAGTACAGAATATCGTTGTACCACTCCACACTTCATTGTACTACCGACTTGGTATGTGTACTGGTATTTGATGATATACAAGTGTGTGTACAGAATATATCGTTGTACCACTCCACACTTCATTGTACTGCCGAGTTGGTATGTGTACTGGTATTTGATGATATACAAGTGTGTGTACTGGAAACAGGAAATAGGGAGATTAGGATGTTTCAACGAACACCAATTGTATGTGTGTGTACCATTGTTCAGTGGGTATTTATGTGTGTGCAACAATGAATTCCCATAAACTGATGATCAACAATATTAAGGCTACATAAACATTTTGGTAATTTTATTGGAAAAGAAATGTGTGAGATAAATATAGTGTAATGAGATAAATTTATGTGCTAATGTGCATTGGAAGAAATTGGTAACCTCATAACCTCTCTTGTTCTCTCCATTGCATTTCAAAATTTCCAATTACACATATCTCATCTTTCATGTAAGTTATCTGCTACTTTTCTTCATGTTATTAATGGTCTCAGTTTGCTAATGAAAATTCATGTTTCAGCTTATAACTGCTTTTCTCATTGTAGGGAGAAGTACAATCTTCAGTGTCTACTATGAGCTGGGACGTGCTCCATTTAGGTTCCAAGGATTATGGTCGATAAGTGGTGGCCGAACACCGTCCCAAAGACTCATCTATGATTGATGCAAGCATATTTGTATTCTACCTTGTGATATCTAAAGTGACAATCATTATGAAATTAATTGAATATATTAATAATAAAACGTGTTTACTTGCCAGTGATAACATAAAGATTTAATAAGTTCCACAACATTTTGTATTGAAAAAACTCACTGACTAAGAGATTATTTTCATTCAGGATTCATGATAACCAATATATTGGGCATGTTGAAAGTAGTGGACTGCAGGAGGATAACGAAAAATAATTGGTTAGTGTTTCCTTCCTTCTCTGATGTTGGTTTCCATTTACCGGAAGTGCGGTTGATTTCTCAAGATAATTTTTTTCCCTGTAGGTACTTAATCAGAGTTGAACATCAGAAACTGAGGGTGAGTGGACTATGGTCTTTGGTGTTGTTTTGATTTGTCTCTGATAGATTTTTATTCGTATAAGTTATGAATTTCTAAGCTTACTTTTTCAGTTTTCGCCCAGTTAACTTTACTCCTTAAAATTTTGATGGGGCTGAAAAAGGAATGCATGCTTTTCTACTTTTTCTACCTTTGGGTGGAAACTTGTCAGGCTTTGGGTGGGGGGAAGATGCTGTTTTTTTGTTTGTCCTTCTGTGATCGTTTGCTGAGATTCAATTAATTGACCTCAACTTTTTTTCTTTCTCTTTTCCTTACAAAAACACCGATACATATGTTTGATTACCATTGTCCATGGTGTTGGAGGGGATGGGGATCTGATACTTTGCTCTCGATGAACCTTTAAGCTTTTCCTAGAGTCTATTTTATGTTTGCTGATTGATTTACTTAGATCCTCCTGCGGATAGTGGACTGGAACCAGAGAGTCTTTTAGAGTTTTGTAGATGTTAAAATGTGTGATATCTGTGCTTCATTCATTATGCATGACATATCCTACCTTCTGGGTTTATTTTTTTGGTTTTGTTTTGTGGTGTGGTTATGACGGTGGTACAAGAATGATTTCTTCAAAATTTACTTTTCCTTGTTCCATGACCATCTCTTGTGTTATATTGACCAACACTAACAAATTGTCTCCAGACTCGGATTCAATCCAGAGATTGATGAAGGGTAGCTCTGATGAGGCTACATTATCTCCAAATGCTACAGCGTTTGAACCATCACTTGCATCGTCAAAAGGACAAGAGAAGACGAGCTCTTCTAGTGAGCTATCAAATGATGCTTTGCCTCCTAAAACTCAAGGCATGTGAAGGTAGCACAACTGTGACAGACAATTGCTCGGAAATGTTAGGATGCATGTGAACGTAGCACAACAATGGAGACCAATTGTGCCTACTGGAGATTCATGTTCATAAGATATGGTTACTTAGATTTTTTTTGCCATGCATGCGGTAGTTTTTGGGGAAGGATGGGCAATATTATTGACTGTTGCCCCGGGGAAAAGGGGCTGACTGTCTTGAATAGGGTCCAGTATTGAATGTGTGAATATGGTACATTGGGAGATGTATGGGTACACACATAAATCAAGAATAGTGTACCATCCCAATATTGTTGTGTACTACATGAATTTCATGTGTACTGGGCATTGATGCTATAAATAGATATGTACTATGCGTAGTGTGAATGTACTGGATATTGAAATAGGGGATAGTGCTATATTCATAAAATTAGCTGGACGTTTGTTCGTTCTTGGAGTAGAAATCATGGTGCCTAAATTGTAACTGAAGATGTGAGTGTTGAGACCAGTGCTATCACATCTGGAATCACACCCATCCTTCAGGACATTCTTCAGGATATTTGTTCTAACGACTAGCTTTTTAGTGTTGTTCAAATTGTCTTTGCTATCATTTCAGGTCAACATCATTCAAGAAACATGTTCCAGTGATTAACTGCTTAGTGTTGCTTCAATGGTTGTCCTTGGTGCTGTCCCTGGTCAACGACGGTTAACGGCGGTTATTTCATGACCCAGAATATTCTTGATGCACCTGGAAGGATCTGGAACGTAGTGGAAGGACCTGGAATTAAAGGAACCGAAGAGTAAAGAAAGGAAGTTACCTCAACTCCTACAAAAGTGAATCTCAACTTCTCTCCATGATTTCCACTTCATTGATGGACGGATCATCATTCCAACTCTATAAATAGATGAGGAATACGTCCATAAACAAAGAGAGAGAACCCTCACTACATACTGAAGCATAACGCATTTATAGGAACCTATTTTTACGGTTTTAGTGTAGTGATTTCACATGTGTTGTTACACTCTGTACAACACTATGTATATTATTATCCCATACGTTTTGCTGAGCTATTCACGGGGTGTGGAAGTTTGTGCTTGAAGTAGGCTTAGACTTAACAATCTAGGTTTGCCATTTGGGAACTTGTTCGGATATTTTATCCGATTTTATGTTTGAGATTTGGAAGGAATGTTTCCAAGTCTCGAATTTGTTTTTGTAATCACCTTTTCCAACTTAGTGATATTTCAGCCTTGAGGCCGCCACAAACTAATTTTAGTTTGTGGAAAGATTGAGTTAATCCTTGTGTTCAAAATCTTCTGCTGTTTACTTATTCTTTCTACATTATTCTGAACACAATAAGTACTGTCTTGAGTATTGCCACATTTTGAACAATACTTCAACTCAACGGTACCACAACACTATCAAGTGGTATCAGAGCCATCACTTGATGGTACTAAGTGTTGGTCCTGGTGCTGAGTGTTGAGTTGTCATGGATTACCCTCCTAGAGCTATATACTCTAGTGGATCCATCACCCGTTCTCCCATACTCGATGGAACCAATTATGCCGCATGGAAAAGCCGGATGAAGAGTTATATCAAAGCCCTTGATGAACGTGCTTGGAAGAGCATACTGTCAGGTTGGAGTCCTCCCACAACTGAAGATAAAGATGGAGATCAGATTCTCAAGAACGAGGTTTAATGGACCACGGAGGAGAACAACTCATCATTGTACAATTCAAAGGCCATCAACGCAATCAATTCATCGGTTGATATGGTTATGTTCAACCTTTTCCAGAATTATGTTTCAGCCAAAGATGCATGGGAAAGACTACAAGAACACTGTGAAGGTTCGGGTAGTGTCCGTAGAGCAAAGACATGGATGCTGAACATAAAGTTTGAAGGCCTAAGAATGAAAGATGATGAGACAATTTCTTCCTACAATGAGAGACTCTATGAGGTGGTGAATGAATTGCAATCACTTGGAGATCCAATCTCCAATATCAGGTTAGTAAATAAAACCCTTCGTACTCTTCCTAGAAGATTCAATGGCAAAGTTTGTGCCATTGAGGAAGCTAGGAACACTGATTTACTTATTCATAATGAGTTAATGAGCATTTTAAAAACTTATGAAATGGACTTGTCTCAACAAAAATCTGCATATGATAAAAAGGGTGTTGTTTTCAAAGGAGAAACCTCTTCAAGTTCTGAAAAAACTTCTGTTATTACTGAAATTGTGCAGGTTGAAGATAGTGTTGATGACACTTCATATGACACTGAGAGTATTGCATTTCTTACCAAAAAATTTGAAGCCTATCTTAAGCAAAAGAGAAATAAATCTGATTTTAATACTAAGCCTAAGATGGATTTTAAAAATTCCCCTCAAAATTCTGGTTGAAAACCTTTTCAAAGAAGAAACTTTAAGTATGATCCTGAATATAGAAAAAATATCATTTGTGATGAGTGTACTGGTTATGGTCATTATGCAAATGAATGTGCTAACACACAATTAAAGAAAAGGATGAGCTTAACTGTTTCTTTGAGTGATGAAGATTCTGATGAAGATATAAAGGCTACAGATGAAGAACTTGCATTCTTATCTGAATGTGTGAGAGATGACTTCCCTGAAAGTGACTCGGATGTTGAACCCAGTGTGACAACCCCAACAACAACATCAAACATGTTTCAGTCTATTTCTGAGTCTGATGAGGATAGTACTAATGTTTTCTATTCTAGAACAGGTACCTCACAAGAACCTTTAGAAATAAAGGTCACTAAACTTCAGAATGAACTGAAATCTGTCAATCGAGCTAATGAAGAGCTGATTGAAACCATCACTAGACTTGAGGTAAATCTCACAAGAAAGGATCTTGAAATTTCTAAACTCCAAGAAAAGTTGACTGCTTCCACACTTAGTTTCAAAAAGTACTCTAAAGGTACAACTGCTTTGAATGAAGCTTTGTCTGTTGGAAAAACTGATAAATTCGGTATTGGATTTTCTGAAAATTCTATCCCTTTTAGTTTTGAAAAACTTGTCACCTTTGTGAAACCAAATTCAAAAGTTTCTTCTAAAAAGTTTCCAAAACAAAGAGGCAAAATAACTTTTATCTGTCATTATTGTTCAGTTCCTGGACACATTCGTCCAGGGGCGTATCTAGGGGTAGGCTGCACTGGGCTTCAGCCCAGTGCAAGCCCAAATATTTTCCTACATATATTTATGCCTATGTGTTAAAATGACTTAAAGCCCATTACAAATTATTTGCAAAAACTGAGAAGAACCCAAACCCTCAATTTACAATTTGAAATTATTTTGGTAGGATACTTCACAAACAACAATAAATATTATATTTTTTTACACTGTGGTCCCAACTCCCAAATTTTTTCATATTATCTTTCACAAAAATTTTAAGTACACAATTTTGAGAAAAAATCTTCATCAAATTAAGTAATTTAACTAAAGTATTAAATTCCATTCATTTCATATTATTCAAGTTAATAATTTAATTAGTATATTGTCATTTGGTTACAAGAAAGCAAGGCTAAGGATGAGATTTTGAAAATAAATTGGATGATTTATTTGAAGATTGTCAGATACTTCATATTGAAAGAAATATTTGTTTAAGATATAGAAAATTTTTAATTATTGATGCATTTTATATTTTGAAGTTTTGTAGGACACAATTTAGAGCTTATTTGGCTGAGCTTATAAATTTTTAAAAGCAGTTTATAAATTATTTTAGCAGCTTATAAATCCCTAAAAATATTTATAAAACATCCTCTAAAAGATTATTTGGTAACATAAGATGTTTAATAGCTTATTAGATTTCAAAATAAGCTTCTTATTAGATTTCAAAATAAGCTTCTTATAGATTATGATCTGTAAAAAAATCTTCACCTCTATATCAACATAAAAAAATTTAAGAATAATTATTTTATGCTAAAATTAAAATTTAAAAATATTTATTATAAATTATAAAAAATCGTATATGTTTTATTAGTCAAATACTTTATCAATTCATAAGTATAATAAACTATTAAAATAATTTATAAGATGGTGGATTTTATAAAATATTAATAAGCTTAACAAAATAGACACTTAAAAAAATATCGAAATATTTTGTTATAATATAAATTTTTAAGTGTCAAACCGTTTGTTTTTCAGCCCACCCCACTATTAAATTCTGGATCCGCCCCTGTATTCGTCCTTATTGTTTCAAACTAAAAGATGATTTGCTTTCTGGAAAAGTGTTACCTGGAGTGTTACCACATAAGTATTCACACACATAAAAAACTGCATGGATTAGAAAACCCAAAGTGCTTTGAAATGTTGTTTGTACTTTTTTACAAACATGTGTACCTGATTTATGGTATTTTGACAGTGGGTGTTCTAGACATATGACAGGAAATATTGAATACTTGAATGAATATGAAATCTTCGATGGTGGTAAAGTTATATATGATGGTGGTCTAAAGGTAACATAATAGGAAAAGAAACTTTGAACGTTGAAGGTTTTCCAAAACTGAAAAATGTGTTGCATGTTGAAGGTTTACGTGCTAACTTGATAAGCATAAGTCAGTTGTGTGATAATAATCTGCATGTGAAGTTTGATAAAGATTCATGTTTTGTATTGGATGAAACTAATAAATGTGTAATGGTTGGTCATCGTTCTACTGATAACTGTTATCTCATTGGTGACAACACTTCGTGCAACATTTCACAATCTAATGAAAGTGTTCTTTAGCACCGAAAGCTTGGCCATGTAAATTACAGAAATTTACAAAAATTGGTTAAGACAGAGGCTGTTAGTGGGTTACCTAAGCTCAGTTTCACAAATACACCTATTTGTGGATCATGCCAAAAAGGTAAACAGGTAAAAACTTCACACAATATCACATGAATATGCACAACTACTAGATTCTTGGAACTTCTTCACATGGATCTAATGGGTCCTATGGAGACAGAAAGTCTTGGTGGTAAGAGATACTCTTTAGTTGTTGTTGATGACTTTCAAGATTCTCATGGGTTGAGTTCATTAGGGAAAAATCTGACACTTTTGAGTTTTCAAAATCCTTTACAAGCGTTTGAAAAATGTTTTTAATCTGAAAATTAGTAGGATTAGAACTGATCATGGTAAGGAATTTGAAAATGGTATGTTCACTGATTTTTGTGAAAAGAAAGGCATTGTACAAGAGTTTTCCTCTTCTAAAACTCCACAACAAAATGACATAGCTGAAAGAAAAAATAGGACATTACAAGAAATGGCTAGAGTCATGCTAACTTCAATGAATGTGTCTAAAAGATTTTGGGCTGAAGCATTGAATACTGCATATCATGTGTCTAATAGAGTCTTCTTTAGACCAGGTTGTTCTATTACTTCTTATGAGCTATTGTACAAAAGGAAACCTAAGTTGAAATATTTTCACACCTTCGGATGCTTGTGCTACATTCTAAATGATAGAGATTACTTGACCAAGTTTGATTCTAAGAGTGATAAAGGACTGTTCTTAGGTTACTCTAAGAATAGCAAGGCTTACAAGGTTTATAATCTTAGAACAAGAATTTTACAAGAATTTGTGAACATAGTATTCGATGATGTTTCAAATATTTCAGGTAAAAAAGTGGAAGAGGACATCTCTGACTTGATGGAAATCACAAGTATCACTGAACCAGTGAAAAATGTTGAACCAAAGGCGACAACATCTCCAGTGACATCATATGAAGATTCAGAAGATGATGAGAATTAGTCACCGAAAACTCCTGGACAAACCCTTATCCGTAGATGCAAGAAAGGTCATCCTTCATCACAGATCATAGGTGAATCCTCAGTTGGTGTTCTCACAAGAAGAAAAGGTAAAATGAATGAGGTAGTACGTTCAGTTTGCATGTCCAATATATGCACTCAGGTATGTACTCAAGGTTACTTTTCTTCTATTGAACCCAAAAATGTGTTTGAAGCTTTGAAAGATGAAAGTTGCATTGAGGCTATGCAAGAAGAACTTGAACAATTCACTAGAAATGATGTTTGGACTCTAGTACCTAGACCTTCAAACATAAATATAATTGGAACAAAGTGGATTTTCAAGAATAAGACTGATGAATCTGGTAATATAGTAAGAAACAAAGCTAGGCTTGTTGTACAAGGATATATACAAATTGAAGGAATTGATTTCGACGAAACATTTGCTTCTGTTGCTAGGATAGAATCTATTAGACTTCTATTATCTATTGCATGTTTTATTGGAATTAAATTGTTTCAAATGGATCTTAAGGCTGCTTTTTTAAATGGTGTTTTACTTGAGAAGCTTTTGTAGAACAACCAAAAGCTTCTGTACATCCATTTCATCTTGATTATGTGTATAAATTGAAGAAAGTTTTGTATGGTTTGAAACAAGCCCCTAGAGCTTGGTATGGTAGACTTACTGATTTCTTACTACAATTTGGATTCATTAGAGGTGAGGCTGATAGAACTCTTTTCTTTAAGCATGATACTAATGGTTTCTTGATTGCACAAATATATGTTGATGACATTGTATTTGGTGCAACATCACAAGAATTGATTGATAACTTTGTGAAAACTATGACTACTACTTTTGAAATGAGCATGGTTGGTGACCTAAATTACTTTTTAGGACTACAAATCAAACAAAGTGATAATGGTATTTTCATTTCACAAAGTAAGTATGCTAAAAACTTAGTGAAAAGATTTGGTCTTACTGATGCAAAGCCTATGAAAACTCCTATGGGAACTTCACAGAAACTGTGCAAAGATGATGTTGGATAAAGTGTTGACCACACTCTGTATCGATCTATGATTGGCAGTTTACTATACTTAACTTCCAGTAGACCTGACACTATGTACAGTGTTTGTGGGTGTGCCAGGTACCAAGCAAATCCCAAGGATTCTCACATGAAGGCTGTGAAGAGAATCATCAGATATATGAGTGGCACAAGTGACATGGGATTGTGGTTTTCAAAGGACACAAATAGCACATTAGTAGGCTATAGTGATGCTGACTGGGCTGGTGACTGTGATGATAGGAAAAGCACTAGTGGTGGTTGTTTCTACATGGGTAACAATCTTGTTTCTTGGCATAGTAAAAAACAAACGTGCATTTCTCAATCTACTGCTGAATATGAGTACACAATTGTTGGTTGCTGTTGTACACAACTCCTATGGCTTAAAAAGATGCTAGATGATTATGTGCTTGAGACAAATACTTTGGTACTTTTCTGTGATAACACAAGTGCGATCAACATTTCAAAAAATTTGGTACAACACTCACTCACAAAACACATAAGTATTAGACACCATTTTTAAGAGATCTAGTTGAGAAGGAGATAGTGAAATTAGAGTATATATCCACTGAAAAATAGATAGTTGACATTTTCACAAAAGCACTAGACTTTGAGAGGTTTTCTTCACTTAGAAAATCTCTTGGTCTCTGCATTCCTTGAAAATCTGTGTGTGACGTTGCTCCGAGTGTTACGACACTTGAAGCAATACTACTATATTTTTATCATTTTATTTCATAATTGAATAGTTCTGTAACTTATACTGTTTGTTGCTAACCATATTCTGACGTGATGTGATCTCAAAGGTTTCGTACTGGACATACACAACAAAAGCACAAGTTCTAAAAAATCAAAGGTCTAAATATGCTAAGTAACTAGGCACACGAGACTGATAATCACGATGTGTTCTTTTCAAAAGGCTGTTTAGTTTCAAAAAGGAAAAGAAGAACACTCTTGAATGATCGCTGAGTAACTAGGCACACGGGGCTGACAACCACGATGTGTTCTTTTCAAAAGGTGATTAAATTCTTGAGAATAAAAAGTGCATAAAAAATATGTTTATGTGTGCCTACATTATAAACCGTAATTGATCTAAGTCTCAGAATATTTTTAGCATTTACATAATGAGTTATTTAATTATTTTAATTATGATAATATTGTGATAATTATATGGTATTAAATAATTAAGTAATTTAATTAAATTATCGGTTATTTTTTTTAATTCCAATAACTACCCCACTTTCTACACTAACACATCATGGGTGGTTATTTAGATAATGGTGGATATTTTTCTCTTAATTAAACTGCTCCTAATCTTCAAAATTCTCTTATAAATTGAAGATCTTAATTATGTCTTAAATATGTGATTAATGTGCCATTTCTTTCATCTCTTGTGTTCGTGCATTAAAATATTTTAAAAATATCATAAGTTACTTTTTGTCTCACGCATATCAATGAAGCATAAAAAGCCATCTATTCCATCTTCCTCACAAAAACTCCCACATCAAACCACTTAAGCACATAGAACCCCTGAAACCGAAAACCCTCTCATCACTCTCGCTACTATGGCTGAAAATGTGACTAAAGATACTGCTTTCAATGTCTCTGCCAATGCCACTGCACCAGCGTCTGCACCTCCGGTTGCATCCACTATGGCATCACCGGCGATACTGATTGTACAGACACCATTACCTATTCAAGTTCTTCTTCCTTCAGGTACATCTGATACTCAATGTGAAACCCTAGCTTCTCAATTAGATGATGTTCCTGTCTATAGAATGGAAGAAAATATTGAATCCCCTGCTGCTAGTAATGTTCATACAAGCCCTAACATTCCTGTTGCTAATGAAAATGTTGAACCTAGCTCTGAAAATGTGTCTGCAATCCCTATACAAGTCCCATTTTCACAATCACACACTCACACTTCATCACATATATCATCACCATCCTCATCACCACCTGTGCCCATACTATCTAAAGTCACAAAAGCCACTGGAAAAAAGGAAAACTGCACCAACCCGTAGGTCAAGTAGGAATTTGAAAAAGACAGGTTTTGGTGATTCAAGCTCAAGAAGGAAAGACAATACTTCTATTGTTATTTCTGATACTGAAAAAGAGGCTGCTGATATCCCTGCTACAATGGAGGTTGATGAACCTGGCATTTCTGAGGATAATGTGACTATTGCTGAGATGTGCAAAGGGCTGAAGAAGAGGAGAAAATTCAAAGCTGCTGCTCCCAATGTTGCCACCCCTGAGGCAACACCTGCTGCTGTTCCAGAACAGGGTGATCCAGAACCTGATCACAGCTCTTCATCATCCTCTGATGAAGAAACTGATGATGACCCTGAAGCTGAGGAAACTGGTGAACAGGTTGATGATGAACATGGTGAAACTGATGAAGAAGCCAATGATGATGAAGATGCTGAGGACCAAGAACAATTTGATGGTGATGATGAAGAAAATTCTGAAGCTGGTAGTGATGAATCTGATTATGATGTGGAGAACTATGACACTGATAACTTCTACTTTGTTGACTCTAAGAGCCGGTACAAGAAGTTTGCCAAAAAGAATGTGATGTATGAGAGAAGGATGAACAACAAAGACCTTGAAGCATTCAATCTGATTCCCTTCTTTGAGGAAAGGAGGCTGCTGAATATACTGAGGTACTCTAGTTCTATTTGTAGTACATGGATTTGTGAATTCTATGCCCATATATGTTCTACAATGATGAAGAGTACTAGTCCAAAGTATGGTAGAGTGTTCTTTAGAGGATCCATCTATGATATTTCTCCTGCTGCCATTAATGATTTTCTTGGAACTGTTAATGCTAATAATGTTGTTGAGGAGACTGATATGGATAAGATTACTTGCTCTATCACTGGTGGAATTATGACCAAGTGGCCAAAGACGTTGTTCACAGCAAGCTTGACTAGTCTGCACTCAATCTTTCACAAGCTTTGTGTCTACAACTGGATGCCTTCCTCCAATACCACAAGAGTCACTACTGAACATGCTTGCCTAATCTACAAAATTGCTAAGAATCTGCCCTTCAATCTTGGTGAGATTATTTATGCAAACATGGTTGGGTTCGGTGGAAAAGTGTCCAAGATTGGGAAGTTGTCATATCCTGCCTTGATTCATGGGTTTTTGATGAATTAAGGAGCTACTAGGAATGATGGAGATCACTTGACCACTCGGCCACTGATTCTTGGTATTGCTAAGGTTTTGCTAGAAGGTAATCGTGTGATTGATCTGCCTTACAACCCTCCGGCTGCTGCATCTGCTTCTGTTCCTGCCACTGATGAACCGAATGTTGCCCCTACGGTTGGCAACACTTCTGCTCATACTGCACCTACTTCCACAATTGGTGAGGTAGTATCTGTTACTGTTCATCGCAGGTACATTGAAGAATAGACTGCTGCTCTTGCCAAGCAAGTCCCACAGCACAGACTCTAAGCCACTTCTCTTAACAGGCAGGCTGATATACTTGAAGAAAGGAACACCTTTTGGAAATCCCTCCTATCCACATCCACAGGGGGAGAAGTACCAACTGATGCGCCAACAAATGAACCTGTTGCTGTTGAAAGCTCTGGATCTGGTAATGTTGTGATTGAAGACATAACCGATGAGGTTAATGCTGCTTCTGCTGCTGGTAATGATGCCGCAGATGTTGCCATCCCTGTGGCAACACCTGCAGATCTTGTCAATGCTGATGCTGATACTACTGAAGCTGCTACTTAGGGGGAGTTCTTAATGTTAGGGGGAGATTGCTTGCTGCTGGAGTTTTCTAAACTCTACTCTGATCACAATTCTGATCCCACTAACATTACTAACTATTTGAAGTTGATGTAACTTGAATACTGATTTTATTATGCTCTTAACTCTGATAATGTTCTTTGATTTAGTATTGAACTGATATCACTTAGGATGTCTTTCCCATTGATACTCATGAAGAATTTTTGTTGTGAATTTATCATACTCTGTTTAGATGTGCACCAAGTTCTTATCTATAATTACACTGCTTTAAACTAACATCTGTTGTGCTTTTGTCATAAACTGATTTTGTGTGCATCAGGTTGAGTGTTTGCGGATAGGTGTGATTGGGGGAGATTGAAGATATGAGTGTTGAGACCAGTGCTATCACATCTGGAATCACACCCATCCTTCAGGACATTCTCTAGGATATTTTTTCTAACGACTAACTTTTTAGCGTTGTTCAAATTGTCTTTGCTATCATTTTAGGTCAACATCCTTCAGGAAACATGTTCCAGTGATTAACTGCTCAGTGTTGCTTCAATGGTTGTCCTTGGTGCTGTCCCTGGTCAACGACGGTTATGTCATGACCCAAAATATTCTTGATGCACCTGGAAGGATCTGGAATGTAGTGGAAGGACCTGGAATTAAAGGAATCGAAGAGTAAAGAAAGGAAGTTACCTCAACTCCTACAAAAGTGGATCTCAACTTCTCTCCATGATTTCCACTTCATTGATGGACGAATCATCATTCCAACTCTATAAATAGATGAGGAATACGTCCAGAAACAAAAAGAAAGAACCCTCACTACATACTGAAGCATAGCGCATTTATAGGAACCTATTTTTACGGTTTTAGTGTAGTGATTTCACATGTGTTGTTACACTCTGTACAACACTGTGTATATTATTATCCTATACGTTTTGCTGAGCTATTCACGGGGCGTGGAAGTTTGTGCTTGAAGTAGGCTTAGACTTAACAATCTAAGTTTGCCATTTGGAAACTTGTTTGGATATTTTATCTGATTTTATGTTTGAGATTTGGAAGGAATGTTTCCAAGTCTCGAATTTGTTTTTGTAATCACTTTTTCCAAGTTAGTGATATTTCAGCCTTGAGGCCGCCACAAACTAATTTTAGTTTGTGGAAAGATTGAGTTAATCCTTGTGTTCAAAGTCTTCCGTTGTTTACTTATTCTCTCTACATTATTCTGAACACAATAAGTATTGTCTTGAGTGTTGCCACATTTTGAACAATACTTCAACTCAACGGTACCACAACACTCTTAGTAACAATGCCTATTTTTCATAATTTCCTGCAATTCTTAGCATGCATAAGTATCATTAGAGGTACTAATCAAGCCATAAGACTCTATCAAATGCTCAAGTCCTAACTTAAATACTTAATACTTTACTTGAGTAGTTCTAGGCTCCTAGCAATTCTCATTGATATAAGAAACATAACACAAATAGGGTGTCCATATTAAAACATTAAAAAATAGTCCATATAACTATAAAAAATACGCTCAACTCGAAACGAGTTGACGCGGTACAACAAATTCTTTACAAAGATTTAGCCTATCTACACTGTCAACTATACATGTCATAATCTTCTAATTGTAGCAGCTATAACATAAAGGAATATTCTTCCAAAACAAGCTGCCCCTTCAAATATTAATCCTGCAACAGGACACCTTAAATGCTGCACCATTTCCTTATATTCCGGCGAGATTGTACTATAGCGATTCTTATTGTACTATTGTATTATTCATTGTACTATTTAAATTTTCTTTGTACTGTAAATGCTCATCGTCGTCACGGTCTTGTCATTATTGGTCATTATGCTTTTCGTTAAAACAAAACACAAACACTTTGTTCTTCATTTCAAACAAAAATCCACACACAAAAACAATGTTAATATCCAATATTACAAATTTTTTTAAACACTTCATCTTCCCCTTCACCTCAAAATTAATCCTTATTACCAATATCTGCAAAAAAAAGTGAAAAATCATAAGCAAAAATCAATGACACTAGCAGGAGAGGAAACTATATAAGAAACAAGTAGAAGAGAGAGAACCCAGCGGAATCTAAAAAAATAGCACAATAGCCATCTTCAAAAACTCATCAGGGTAATCAACAGTGTAATCATCAAAATTCCACATGTCATCTTCAAACTCCAGCACAATCAAAATCAAAAGCCTAACACAAAACCATACCCCTCACCACAATTTCAAAATCAATCCTTCACTTCTGAAACTTAAAAAAATACAAAGGGATAAAGAGACTTTTAATGGCAGACTCAGTATTTGTGGAGTCAGCAAGCGATAGTTTTTCTTCCTTGCTTCTTGTCGCAGATACCGGAGAAGCTTTGAGGCTGATTTTATGATTTTCAACATCAAACAAACATCTTCCACCCCAAGTCCGCCTCCCCTGTCCCAGAAAAATTCAAAATTAAAGCAGAAAAATTAGAAATTACAACACAAAAATGGTGAATCTCACTATCGTCTTGCCACTGCCGTCAACACCTACCGGCGCGATTTGCTCCAGATCGGCCGTGATATGGTCCACCCTGCAGCGGTCACTGCCGTTCATATGTATGTATAGAGAGAGGTGAGTATGAGAAAGAGAGAGATGAGAAAATGAGAGAGAGAGAGAGAGAGAGTGAGAGAGGAAATTATGACAGAGAAACAAAATTTTCAAAATAATAGATATGATTTGGAGAGAGAAAGAAAGATTTAGGAAGATAATAACAGCTGTTAAACTTAGTGATATAGAACATAATTTATAGGAAGTTTAGGGGCATTGGTAGAGGATGATGTACTCCTTTGAAATGATTAGTATTAATAGCACCAAGTATAGATTAGTGTCTTAAACTAATAACCGGCTTGCAATTATCTCAATTCCTAAATCCTTGTTGGCCCATATAGTATAGGGTTTGAAACTTAACTTAAAAAACAGAGCCTGTGCTTGTTTGCCGCCACCTTCCAAGTATCTAAATCAACCTCCCCCGGTGAATTGGATATCTCGATGTCCGGTCATCACCATTATGAAAAATGCCGCCGCCAAAGCCTTGTACGCCCCTCAACACCTCGGACGAACTTCGGATTTCACCGCGGCGGCCAACAACTATGCCGCCAAGCTTCAGCTCTGCTGCCAACGTGGCACACCCGCTTACATTCTCGCTGCCGGTGTCCACTCCCACATGATTGCTTCTGGTTTTTCTCCCCGTGGCCACATTCTTAACCGCTTGATTGATATATACTGCAAATCTTCCAACTTTAACTATGCCAAGAAACTGTTCGATGAAATTCCTAAACCAGATGTAGTTGCAAGAACCACTCTAATTACCGCATATTCTGCTTCCGGGAAGCCCAAGTTGGCCAGAGAGATATTTGACAGGACCCCATTAAAAATTCGGGACACTGTTCTCTATAATGCAATGATCACTTGCTATTCGCATAACAATAATGGTAATGCAGCCATTCAGCTCTTCAATGATATGAGGAATCAGAGTTTTAGACCTGATGATTTTACATATACAAGTGTACTTGCAGCTTTAGCACTTATAGCTAGTCGTGAGAAGCACTGTCAGCAGCTGCATTGTGCAGCGCTCAAGTCAGGTACAGGGTTGGTTACGTCGGTTGTGAATGCGCTCTTATCAGTATATGTCAAGTGTGCATCCTCACCATCGGTGTCTTCTTCTTCTTTATTGCTATCTTCCGCGAGGAAGCTATTCGATGAAATGCCAGTAAAGGATGAACTATCATGGACAACAATGATCACAGGGTATGTGAAAAATAAAGATCTTAATGCAGCTAGAGAGGTTTTCGATGGGATGGACGAAAAGCTTGTGGTGGCTTGGAATTCTATGATTTCTGGGTATGTGCAGGAGGGGATGGTGTTTGAAGTGTTTAAAATGTTCAGAGATATGCATTTTTTGGGGATTAAACATGATGATTTTACCTATACTAATGTTTTGAGTGCTTGTGCTGCTGCTGGTTTGTTTCTTCATGGTAAGCAAATTCATGCATACATCCTTCGAACAGAGAAAAAACCTGCATGGGAGTTCATGGTGTCTGTGAATAATGCTTTGATTACATTATATTGGAAATGTGGTAAAATTGACCAAGCAACAAATATTTTCAATTCGATTGGCATCAAGGATCTTGTTTCATGGAATGCAATTTTATCAGCGTACGTGAGCGCAGGCAAAATTAACGAGGCTAAAGACATATTTGATCAGATGTGCGAGAAAAATATATTATCCTGGACAGTTATGATATCAGGATTAGCGCATCATGGCTTAGGTGAAGAAGCTTTAAAACTTTTCAGCAAGATGAAATCATGTGGGCTTGAACCGTGTGACTACGCATTTTCAGGAGCCATTACCTCTTGTTCTGTACTTGCAGCTTTGGAACAAGGTCGCCAGCTCCATTGCCAGCTTATCCAACTTGGCTTTGATTCGAGCCTTTCAGCAAGCAATGCTCTAATAACAATGTATGCAAGATGTGGTGTTCTCGAAGCTTCATATAATGTGTTTCTTACCATGCCTTGTCTGGATTCTGTGTCATGGAATGCGATGATAGCAGCATTCGGACAGCATGGACATGGTTTGGAAGCACTAGAACTTTACGAACAGATGCTGGAAGAACACATATTGCCTGATCGAATAACTTTCCTCACTGTGATCTCTGCATGTAGTCATGCAGGTTTAGTTGAAGACGGAAAGCGACACTTTACATCAATGGATCAATACGGAATAACTCCAGGTGAGGACCATTATGCTCGATTAATTGATTTGTTGTGTAGAGCTGGAAAGTTGTCCGAAGCCAATGAGGTGATTCAGAGCATGCCTTTTGAGCCCGGCGCACCAATTTGGGAGGCTTTACTCTTTGGCTCTAGGCTTCACGGGAACACGGATTTAGGGGCCCACGCTGCTGAAAAACTCTTTGAGATGATTCCACAACACGATGGCACGTATATACTTTTGGCAAATACGTTTGCTAGTGCTGGCCGATGGGATGATGTTGCAAAGGTGCGAAAATTTATGAGGGAACGAGGGGTGAAGAAAGAGCCTGGTTGTAGTTGGCTAGAGGTTGAAAACAAGGTACATGTATTTTTAGTTGATGATGCTGTGCACCCTGAGGTGAATCAAGTGTATGATTACTTGAAGGAGTTGGTCATGAGGTTAAGGACGTTGGGATATGTTCCGGATACTAAATATGTGTTGCATGATATGGAATTTGAACAAAAGGAACATTCCTTGTCTACTCATAGTGAGAAATTGGCAGTTGTTTACGGTCTCATAAAACTTCCTCGAGGAGCTACTATTAGAATCTTCAAGAATCTGCGTATATGCGGGGACTGCCACAATGCGATCAAGCTCATGTCGAAAGTGGAGGACAGGGAGATTATTGTACGAGATGTGAAGAGGTTTCATCATTTCAAGGATGGTGAATGCTCTTGTGGTAATTACTGGTGAATGAAGATTGTTGATTCCTTATAATTATTGTTGTTGTTTGAGATGGTAATTGAGTATAGGTATAGATAATTGTGATTTGCAGTAGTTATATGGCATGATTTATTCAACTTTGTTGACGTTGTTTGTGTCCAATTTTAGAAAGAGAATGAAAAAATGCAAGATCCATGTGAACTGCATGAGGAGGAGTACTGATTCGTTAATTTGGAGGGACACATTATATCATTTTACTAATCATTAATTATTTTCTTGAAACATTGTCAAAGAGCTCTGTCATCATATATATTTATATATACATAAAGAAAAAACAACCTATCCATAGATAAAATCGTACCCCCTAATTTTGTCAGCATACAGAAAACAGCATCTATTTAGTGTTAAATCTGGGAATATATATACTCAAAATGTCACACTTCTGATCAAATTATTACGACTTTTATGCACTTAATTGACAGCAATGTAATACCTAACTTCCAATGCAAATTATTATAGTACTAGTAAAAGACAGTAATGTAATAACAATGCAAATTATAATAGTAATAAACATGAGAGGAAACAGAAAAGAAGGTAATTAAGATTATGGATTTTGAATCCTTTGCAGGAGACGGCAATACTTGTGCATCAGAATCCTCACTTGTTTGATAACATATGAAACACACTAGATGGAATGACACTTTTACCCTTTTAACACACCCTAAACCCTATATATACACACACACACACACCGCAGGCTAGGCTACACCATTTCACCACATATTTCAGTCGGTAGTCTCAAGGGTTTAAAGTCCACAAGACTGTATTTTGTTCCGTTGGAGGTACTCTCATTTATTAGTTCCACTTTAATTTGCTACTCTGCAGTTCTTGCTAATAACTGTTCATTTCTAATTTCTGTATATGAAGATGGAGAAGCTGCATGAGTCTTACAAAGCTCATATTGTGGTTCTACCTTATCATGGACAAGGCCACATAAATCCCCTGCTTCAGTTTTCAAAAAGATTAGCTGCACAAGGAATCAAAATCACAGTAGCCACTACTCTCTCTAATACCAAAGCCATGGAAGCTGCATCAATCCGGTTCGAATCCATATACGACGATCTGGCCGAAGGAGGGGTGGCTGGTCCAGGTGGGTTCAAGGGCTTTCTTGATAGGTTTGAGGCCGTTGGATCAAGAAACTTGATCCAACTCATCACAAAATTTCAAGATTCTGATTTTGTGAAATGTCTAATTTTTGATGCTAATATACCTTGGGCTTCGGGTGTTGCTATTGGATTGGGCATTGCTACCAGGGCTTCTTTCTTTACGCAGTCTTGTTCTTTCATTACCTCTTGTTATCCAATGCATTGTGACTTGTTGGGAGTGTCTCCATTAGTTCCTCCTCTGTTGATGCCCGGATTGCCACGCCTTCGCCTTCCATATCTGCCTTCCCTTGGCCCTGAAACGGGCCTTTATCCTCCGCTTATACGATTCATCTTGAGACAATTTGACAATAGTGACAAAGTGGATTGGGTTCTCTTCAACTCTTTCAATGACCTGGAAGAGGAGGTAAATAATCTTGTTTTAAGATAACTTCAGTAATGAATGTAGGTGATTTTTTATTTGGGGTCCTTGTGAGTTGCTATATATGCTAGACAATTTCTCATATGCAGAAGCAATCTTGTTTAAGAGGCGATATTGATTTGAGGTCCTTGTGAATTGCAATGTTAATCAGATAATGTTCATATGAAAATGCAATCTGTTTATCCTTCTGAAATGATCTATTAGACAATGTTTGCAATCTTGTTATTGATACTCTTTTTTTCTTTTGAAGATCTTGTTTGTAATACAACTTTGACGGTTGAATGTATGTGATATTGATTTGATATCCTTGTGATTGCAATGTTGATCAGATAATGTTCATATGCAAATGCAATCTTGTTTACCTTGTGAATTGATATGTAAGAATCATGTTTTGAAGACAAGTTTGATTGTTGAATGTAGGTGATCAAATGGATGTCAACACTATGGCCCGTAAGGACAATTGGGCCGATGCTCGATGTCATCAAGCCAAACATGGACGTCTGCTTAAAATGGCTCGACTCCAAGGAGAAAGAGTCCGTCATCTACATATCATTTGGAAGTGCTGCAACTTTAAGTTGTGAACAAACTAAACAAGTAGCCGATGCCCTTCTGAATAGCACCATGAACTTCTTGTGGGTTGTAAAGTCATCCGAGGAAAATAGGCTCCCGTCCGATTTCTGTAAGGACGATTTAGATCGAGGATTGGTTGTAAATTGGTGTCCGCAGTTGGCCGTGTTGGCACACGAAGCCGTTGGATGCTTCGTATCGCACTGTGGTTGGAATTCGACGATTGAAGCAATTAGTTTGGGAGTGCCTATAGTGGCTATGCCTCAATTTTTGGACCAAGTGACAAATGCTCACTTTGTGGAGCATGTTTGGCAGGTGGGGATCCAACCTAAGGCCGATGATGATGAATGTTGTCGGAGTGAGGATATAAAGGCATGCATTGAGGAAATAATGGGGGGTGAAAGAGGGCAAGAGATTAGGAAGAATGTGAGTCGTTGGAAGGGGTTGGCTAAGGAGGCAATAGATGAAGGAGGAAGCTCGGATGTGTGCATTAATGAAATTATTACTAAGTTGACCACAATCTAGATTTTTTTTTTTTAATGGCTAGTTTGAATTGATTAATAATTTTTTTTTATGAAATAATACGTGATAATTTTATCACGAGTTGTTAGATAAATGGAATTGCTGGAAGAATTTGTTAATGGTAATGTTTATGTGACTGATTAATAATCTGATTTTTCCAAACAATAATCAAGTTGAATTAAAGAGAGGATTTACTAGTGAGAGAAAGTAGAGAGAGATTTTTCTTGTGAATAATGAACTTAGAGAGAGAAATGAGTGTACAAGAGACCTATTTATATGTTTGCATGTGGTGAGTTGACATGTTTTAAACTTAAATAGCCTAATAAACTGACATGTGTCCTAACACATGTCTCATTAGCCACCTCTTATGTTCTAATTACATTGCTTTCATCCTACTACACTACTATTGTAGACCTACTTAGCTACTGCTCCATACTCCGAGTAGGGCGGGCTTCTTTGTCTTGTGCTATTCCAAGATCCAATGCTTGTAGTGAGGGGTGATCTCTTGTCTCCTGCTCTGGGCGAGCTCTTGGCGAGCTACTCTGCGAGCTCCTTCTCTTTATTGTGTTGACCGGTCAATAGATGATGATGTGGCTTTGGCCACCTGGAGCGAGCTACTGGACGAGCTACTAAGCATTGGGCTTTTAATTATGTTAACTCTACCTAATAAATTCGCTTTAGTTCGCCTATCAACATTTGTCCCCCAGCTCGCCTATATATATATTTTTTCAATATGTAGGCGAGTTGTTTTGCCTCTTTGGGCGAGCTAGTGTGACGACGAACTGGTTTCCAAGTGTTGGTGACCTTCATGGCAAGCTACCATCTTGGCGGCAGTTTTGCAGACGTGACCCAGAATTCGAGGCGTCATCACGTCTTTTCATACCTTAAAAAGCGCACAAATAATTATAAAATTTTAAAATTCTTTGCAACTTAGTCTCTGACTTTTCCAAAAATCTTACGAAGCATCATCTTCTTCCTATAAAAGAGGAAAACACTTTCTATTAACACGTTTTACACTCTCAGAATTTTCATAGCAACATCAACTTCTTCCGGGGATTCTTCTTCCTATTGCCAGATTTCCGTTCGTTTCTTCAAGGTAGTAACACCATCTTTCCTTGTTCTTTGATTTTTTCTTTATTTTTGAGAGTTTTAAAACTGTTGGGTAGACTTTTGTGATTTCCAGCCATCTTCCATTTTTCCCGGCCATTTCCTCTGGTTTCCGACCATCGGAATTTCGAATCTTCACCCTTAAAAGACCATTAGATAGACTCTCAACTTCGCCACCAACATCATGTCTTCCCGATCTTCATCTTCAAGTCAAACTATGTCGAACTGAAACCCGGGCAAGAGACCTATAACTAGAGACGAGACCATTCCCTCACTGACTCCGGTGATGGTCGGCTCAAGCTCTGAGGTGACCTCGGTAGCTCACCACGTGTCAGGCGAGCTACGTGGAGAACTTCATGGTGATCCAGATGAAAGGGCGACTTGCTCTAGTGGGCTTTCGGGCGAGCTAGTTCGCGAGCTGGAGCGCGAACTAGATGAGGGTGACGAGGAAGAGGTCACCAAATCTGACGGTCTATCCAGCGAGCTAGCTCGCGAGCTCAAGGAAGACTCTGATGACGGGGATATCACTACTGCTTATCTTCAGTCGATCAATTTTCCACTGCCCCAGGTCCCAGAACATCACATTCCTACAGCCATAGAGCACGAACTGAATTGGGATGAGTACTTGGCGAAGTATGCGGCGAGCTTCCCTACTCCTGAGCGAGCTACGAGGGAGGTAGAGGGGACCACATATTTCAAAGCAAACAAGACACCGTGTCTGATCATGGCCGATATGCTCCCTAACCTTCGCAAGACGTACCGGATCCCTCTAGACATTTATATGTACGCCCCCGGACCTAAGGAGCGAGCCGACCTTCCTCCTTCTGGGCTTACCGCGATCAACATCCATACTCTTGACGTCGGGCTCACTTTGCCTCTCCATCCAATTATCGGGCGGTACCTCCTTGACATGAACTTGGGAATCACTCAGATTACTCCTAACGGTTGGAGCAATTTGTTGGCCATCCTGACAATTTTCGGACTCGAGGGGTATAAGAACCGCCTAACCACAACCGAGATCAATTATGTCCTCAGCATTACTAAGCCAAATGCTGAGGGCAAAGGATACTATTATTTAAAAGCTCGACCAGGTGAGAAACTCTTGGAGAGCTTGCCGAACAAGGTCCGTGATTGGAAGGAGCAATTCTTCTTCATCGAGGGAGATTGTCGAGCTTCTACCAACTATACGGGATAAGAAGGGCGAATTCTATCCCCTGAGGAATATGGGGATGTTAGCAGTAGGTGGATCTTTTCGGCGTGACTGGGTCGATTTAGATTTACTAATCTGATCGATTTTTCTTGCAGGTCCCAAGCATCAGAGGTGGGGTCATCCGAACTCGGCGATCTCCGAGGTTTTTTACTTCGTGTACGCTGTGTGTTGCGAGAGGAACCACAAAGACAGGGGAGTAGACCACCTAAGCAAGGCGCACTGTCGGCGAGCTGCCCTTGTACTCACTTCTCCTCACCACCTCGCCGTGCGAGCTCCGGAGCTACCTGGTACATTCATCTTCTTAAAGCTCGCTTATAGTGTAACACCCAACTAAAATAAATTCGAGTTATGGTTTTTAAGTTGCAGTTGATAATTTAAGTTGGCTAAGTTGATTGAGTATTTGAGAATTAAAGTTAAATAATGAAATTTTAGTTTAGGACTTTAATTAGAGTTTTTGAAAGTTGGTGGACCAAATTGAATTTGAACCCATTACATTAATTAAGGTATTTTATTTTGGGATTTTGGCATGTTAGATTTTAATTGGGCCTTATATTAAGTTTGTGACATGGAATTTGGATTGGGCTTAATAGATTTAGTATTTATTAATTATTAAGTGAGGTTAAGAAATTGTCTTTGAGGAATTTTTTTAGAATTTAATTTATTAAGTTGTGAAAGTTGAAGGAATACTATAATATTGTGCCTTAATCAAAAATATTTGATAGAAGGGTAATTTAGTCTTTTCTTCTTTATCCTTGTAACCCTAGTTTGTAACCTATAAATATAGAATCACTCATAAAGTATAATGAATATAACTCTCCTGGCTTGGTTCGCCCCCAGACGTAGTCTTTCAGATGAACTGGGTCAACAAACTCTTGCGTCTTTTCTTTTCTCTTTTAATTATTCTTAAACACGTGACATAATACTTTTTATAATTTTAAGGAGAATATTTTCGGTACTTATAGTGTAATTAGAATTAGTTAATTGCCAAATTACTAAGGATATAAAGGTAATTTGGATGAGTTTGTTAGATTAAGAGATAAGGATGATTATGAAGGCTTATTTTTCTACCGAATCTTAAGAATGATGTTAGGATTATCGGCCACTTCTTATAATTAAGGGATTAAAATTGATTTAAATTTGTTGGGTATTTAGAGATTTATTTGTTTGATTTATTTTGTAGATAATTCAGATTTTTGAATTTGATTTTTACTAAGGATAATGACTAATGTATAATTGAGGATTAAGTTTGGAATTTATTTGAGGATAATTAGGAGATACATATATGACATGTATTACGGATTATTTAAGGATTTAAATTTAAATTTACTTTTGAGGATAATTAGCTTATAAATAGTTGGATATTGTGTAATTTTTTTTAAAGTTATGATATTAAGAAGTAGAAGTAATATTGTTAAGGGATATAAGTAGTATTAGAACTCCTAGAAATTTAAGTACTTGGAGAGTAAGTTTAAATACGTGGCATTTTAAATAGACTAAGTCCACCACAATAGTAGTCGGCCACTTAAGGAAGAAGTGCCAGAATTGAAGAGAGATATTCGGCCTTTTAAATTGTGGTTTTTTTACGTGCATAATGGAGCTAAATTACTAAGTCTATGTCCACCTTGACTAGTATAAAATTAATAGGAATTAGAGTTTATTTGTTCTTTTACTATAAGTGCCGAGAAGAGATAGAGAGTTAGTAGAAGAAAACCAAAAGTACTCCTTGTTCACTTAAGATTACCGGCAAATATAATTCCATACCTTAGCCCAATTTGAGTGTTGTCAGACTCCACCCTTTGTCATACTTTACCCACTTCATGCCGATAAAATTGAGATAAGATCATAGAGGTTAGAGGTTGTCGAATAATATTATTAAAGGAAGGGAAGGTCGGGAGCTGTCCAACATTTGCAATCACTTCGACTTTTAAATCAATCAAACTTTTTAACATCAAAGGTGAAAAAGTGGTAATGATACTAGTTCAATTTATAAATTTTAGTTATTGAGTTTAAGTGATTTTACATGTTTTATATGATGGTACTAGTTTTAAAGTGACTACGTATCTAAATGTTTATGAGGGATGATAGCCGTAAAGTGGCTATGCATCAAAGCCGTAAAGTGGCAAAGCCGTAAAGTGGCTAAGTATGAAAAGCAAAAGGTTAGGTGTGTTTATTACATTTCTCATGCCCTTATTTATCTGTTGAACTTGTATATAAATTCCTCACTGAGTGATTTCGATCACTCACCCTTTCACCAATAATCATTTTTCAGATAAATACGCAGTGATGGACCTCGAGGTGGGGATGGTGCGGGGATGAAGGTCGAAGAGAATAATTTTTATTTTCTTTTATTTTCGTATGGAAATTTGAGGATTACCTAAGTTTGTTTCTCATCTACGATTTCATGGACAGTTTATGGTAATTTATGAGTTTTACATGTTTCCTTTAAATATATACAAATATATATAAGAGTTTAATTTGTATAAAGTCTGAATGTTTTGATTGGCATGTCTTGGTTGAATTTTATAAATTTAAATTCATATTTTGCTGTATGACTTTTGCTAAGTATGGTGAAAAACAAAAATATGTGTTCGGCAATAATTACAAAATATATATATGCTCAAGTATATATGGTATATCACAATATTTATGATAATATATATATATATATATATGTATATCAGTATATATTCTTTTTTTTATTTACACAGTGTTTGTATATAATGTATAAAATTGACATGATAATCGGTACTACAAAATGATGTTTATGTAATCAGTGTGATGCAATTATGTATGTGGTCATTTCATATAATGACAAATTAGTAATATATGTGATGGTATAATGAATACCAATTTTTTTTTTTTAAATTGGGTTATAATAATTTATATTAAAATATTAGATTGATGTAGGTTAATATTTATTTTTGGTATAGTCTGAATTCATGTGATAGTGTTTAGTTATAAGTATATTATTCTTTTTTGGCAAAATTGTATGTTGTTAGTCTGTTTGATTATGTGGCATGTCTAATCTCTCACGCTTAAATACGTTTGAGTTTTATTTTTATTGTGTTAATAATTATATTTTATGTCTTTAATTCTAAGTTGTATTAAGAGGAAAATATAGTCACGCTAAAAAAAAAAAAGCATTTCCAAATTATTTTAAAAAATAGACTTCCGCTTGCTCAGAATTTATGAAAATTGGGGCGTGACATATAGTTTGCACGTGGCTTTACTAACACCTCATTTTCAATATGCAGCTTAGGACGTGACATCGTCATCCCGCCATCATATTATACTCTCCTAAAAAAGCTCTGAATGGCTCCAGACCATCCCGGAAAGAAGGGTTCATCGTCGGCCGTCTTGGCAGCTCAGAAGAAGGTCGAGGCTGCCCCCGCTAAGAAGGGCATGGCCAGTGGTCCACTGAAGGGAGGTGGCCAAAAGAAAGTTCCTGCCAAAACTCTGGCTAAGGCTCCGGCTACGAAGGATACAGGCAAGAGGGTGCCTGAGCGAGCTACCCTTCCACCTTCTTCCCCCTCTGGAGTTCGTTTGAGGATGGAGGATGGTACGCTTGTTAGCGAAGAGGAGGAGAGAGCTCGCAAGAAGACGAGATTGACAGCCCGAGACTCTGATTCCAAGCGAACAGGGCGAGCTACTTCTGGCTCAGGACAAGGAGGTTCAGTTTGCTCCATCGCTCCTCCATCTACACAGACTTCTCCTCTACCGCCATCACCCTATGGAGTCCGGGTGGTGGATGACACTTTACTGGGATGGGATTCCGCCAGGTCTGGGTAAGGAATCTCTTCAAGCGTCGTAGTAGGTTTATTTCCTTCTACGTAGTAGGTATGTTTCGGCTACGCATGCTGAGAGGAGTAAAGTTTTACACAACTTAGCTCGCTCCAAACCTCTCGTAGCCTTGCGTGATCTGCCGGCTGGATTGGCTCGCCGTACCATTGAGGAGGTGTCCAAATACTGGACCCAATCTCAACTGGCGATGATTGAGAAACAGAAGCCAGCGGATAGTGCTCGGCTAGCTATGCATTATGCCAGTGGGGCTTTCCTAGCTGCTCAGAGGGCTATTGATCAGATCTCGGCTTCTGATAAACCTCGCTTGGAGGCCAATGTGGCTTTTTTGAAGCTAGCCGAAGAAAAGAAGAAGGCTGAGAAGGTGGCGGCCGACATGGAGCGAAAGGCGAAAGCAGCTCTGGCGGGCGAGCAGAGCATCTTGAAGAAGCTCGAGCTATTGCAGACATAGCTCGCCCGTCAGAGGGAGGAGGCCGAGGCGGAGTTAAAGGCCAAGGATGACGAGCTCAATCTACGCCGCACGAGCTCGCCTTGGAGCGGGATTTGAGCAAGAAAGTGCAGGCCGAATGCTCCAGACTGAACGGCGAGCAGCGCACTGCTACCACTAAAATTGTCGAGCTCCAGGCTCTTGTGGATGTGTCGGTCTCGCCAGATGCTCTGGAAGCTGCAAAGGGTGGTGCCTCCGATCTCAGCTACCTCTTGTGTTATGCCAAGATCCTTCGGGCCTACCGGTGGGCGGTGGACCAGAACCAGGATGTATGGGAGCTCCTGCAAAAGGAATATCGGGACTTTGTGGCATTGACTTCCATTCCTTCGGGTTATGTTGCCGACATTGGTGACCTGACGGAGCTCGGTATTGATCTGAGCTTCATTCCCTATCATATCAGGATCATAGGACACCGGAGCAGCTGAGGAGGACGGAGAGGGCGAGGAAGAGGTAGTTGGCGAGCTACCCACTGAAGGAGGTGAGCAAGAAGCCCCGCTCACCCAAGAACAAGTCGGCGAGCTGGTGGGGGATATTATGGTCGACACCAGTGGGTTGAGCCCCATTACCCAGATACCCACTCTCTCTTCCAGCTGGGTAGGAGGTCGCCCAAGGGGCCATCTCTGTTGCTGATCCCACTCCTGCTGCAGCTCCGGAGACTTAGGATTTTTTCTTTCCTTTTTTGTTTTAAGTTTCAATAGTTCGCCCCTGCGTGGGCTTCTTTTGCAGTTTTTGTTGATTTGGCCAGTTGGTTGACTTTTGTAACCGACACTCTTTGTACTCAGAATTCCTATTGAAATTATATATATAAAGTGCGATCTTTCTGTTCTATATGCTTTATTATTTTTTTAACGTTATTTATCTTATCGTGGCTCACTTTTATTTGGTACGTATTTATTCATCTTACGTCACTTAGGACTGCGAATTATTGGTCTTATGTTGCTTAGGACTGCAAATCGTACTTTCTATTCTGATCTCTTTGGCAATTGGGTTTTTACAAAACACTTAGCCTTACATATTTTTAAGCCGTCTTGTGAGAATTTTTCTAACACTAGGCAGTGGATTCTTAGCGATCCTTTAGTAGGACACTTTAATGACCCTTAGCACTTTAATGGCTTTTGCCTCAAGCTTTGATAATAACATTTCGGGACTTGTGCCCTTTGCATTTTAAGCTTGAACATATAATTTTTTGAAAAAAGTGTATCCTTTATTGAACAAAGGTCTTTACATAGGTCGTCATCAATATTTCTGATGCGAACCTTCAAACGATCTACTTACAAGCTACTTGTCTTTCTTCCTCTATTACTAGTAGTATTTCTTCAGGTGTGCTGCGCTCCATGTGTAGGACGAAGCTCTTCCCTCCATGTCCTCCAGATCATATGTCCTGTTAGTCGGAACAGACCTTCCCAGTTAGGACAAAGTACTCCCGGTGGCGTTGCTAGTCGCTTTCTTAGTACTAACTCTCCGACCTTGAATTTTCTGTGTCGCACCTGGGTGTTGTAATATTTCTCAGCTCTTTGTTTGTAGGTCGCATTCTTCAGTTCTGATGAGGCTCGAGTCTCTTCAAACAGATCCTTCTCTACTGCCAAGGCTTCATCGTTGTTTTCTTCGTCATATGTTACGACCTTCCAAGTCTGATTTTGGACTTCCACCGGGACTACTGCGTCAGTTCTGAATGCTAGGGCAAAGGGTGTTTCTCCAGTACTAGCTCTGTAGGACGTTCGATAGGACCACAACACTTCAGGGACTTCATCGGTCCAACTACCTTTTTTGTCCTCCAAGTGGATCTTCAGAACGTGCTTCAAGATTTTATTGACAACTTCCACTTGTCCATTTGACTGAGGATGGTAGGGGGTTGAGTAGTTCTTCTTGATATTCCACGTGTTGCAGAATTCTCTAAGCTTCTGTCCATCAAACTGTCTGCCATTGTCTGTCACGATTGACTGTGGGATTTCGAATCTACAAATTAGATTCTTCCATATAAAGCTTATCATTCTCTCCTGCGTTACTGTTGTTAATGCTTCAGCTTAAACCCATTTTGTGTAATAGTCTACTGCAACTACAATAAATTGATACCGTCTTTGCCAGGTGGGAATGGGCCAATCAAGTCGATACCCCATTTTGCAAAAGGTCATTGACTGAAAACTGGCTTGAGCTGATTTGCAGGAGTATGAATGTTTGGTGCAAACATCTGGCATTTTCGGCATCTTCGAGCGAAGCTAATAGCATCTTTGTGTAGAGAGGGCCAGTAATACCCCTTCCTGCTTGTTTTGTATGCTAAGGCTTGCCCCCCAGCGTGACTCCCACAGATCACTTAATGAATTTCTTCTAACACTTCTGACCCTTATTTTTCAGTTAAGCATTTGAGTGGGGGTAGAGAGAATCCTTGCTTGTACAGTTGGCCATCTACGAGTGTGTATCTGGCTGTGTGCTTTACTAGCTGACTAGCTACCCAAACGTCTTCTGGAAGTGATCCATCCTCCAAGTATTTTTTATAGGAGCTTTCCAGTCATCATCCTCTTCTTGCCCCCCACTCGAGGTTTGATTTACTTTGTAATCAAACGTTGAGGGTTCTTGTAGTTTTGTTACTATGACTTCCGCTAGCTCCACCTCTCCACTACTTGTAGCTAGTCGGGCTAGTGCGTCTGCTTGCGTGTTTTCCAATCTTAGGATTTTCTCGATGTACACTTGCTCGAATAGTGAAATTAGGCATGTCACAATTTTTTGGTATAGTGCCATCTACTGGTCTTTAGCTTCATACTCTCTCTGGACTTGGGATATTATTAGCTTGGAATCTAAAAATTTTTACAGTTTGGTTGCCCCCACAGCTAATGATAACCTAAGTCCGGCAATTAATGCTTCGTATTCAGCTTCATTATTCGTCGCTTTGAAGTTGAATCTGATTACCGAGGTGAATCTTGTCTATCTCGGCTTATTAGTACTACACCGGCTCCTGCTGTTGTGCTAGTTGATGATCTGTCTACGTAGAGGTGGATTGGGAAGATACGTCCCCTCGTTGGATCCTGTGGGAAAGTTAACTCAACGATGAAGTCAGCGAGTGCTTGTCCCTTGATCCCTGTTCGGGGTACGTAGGTTATTCCATACTGGCTGACCTCTAGTGACCACTTGAATAAGCATCTAGAAGTGTCCGATAGATGTAGTATTTGCCTTAGTAGGAACGTTGTTAACACCTCCACATGATGGTCAAAGAAGTTGAGCCGTAATTTTCTAACACTCATTACCAGTGCGTAAGCCAGCTTCTTCGTTGGCGAGTAACGCATCTCGGCTTCATGCAATGCTTGGCTTACGTAGTACACTGGTAGGTGTGTTATTCCTTCTGCTCGTACTAGCATCGAACTGATGGCCACTTCCGATGCCGCCAAGTATAAGTATAACTTTTCTCCAGGTACTGGCTTCGATAAGACTTGTGGATTTCTCAGGTATTATTTGATCTCCTCGAACGCTTTTTGACAGGTACTCGTCCACTTTAAGTCTTCCTTCTTCTTGACCTATATCGATTCGAAGAAAGGTCGATTTTTATCGCCAGATCTGGAAATGAATCTGTTCAGGGTCGCCAGACATCATGTAAGCCTTTGGACTTTCTTTACCGAATTTGGTGGCTTCATCTCCATTATGCACTTCACTTGTGCAGGGTTAACTTCGATCCCTCTTTGACTCATCAGGTGGCCGAGGAAATTTCCCGAATGTACTTCGAAGCTACTCTTCTTGGGGTTCAACTTCATATAGGTTCGCATTATGTCAAATGCTTGTTTGAGGTGGTCCAAGTGATCCTTTTTCTTCAAGCTTTTGAATACAATGTCATCTACGTATACCTCCATTGTGTGTCCAATGTATTGATCAAACATCTTGTTGACCAACCTTTAGTACGTAGATCCGGCATTGATGAGCCCGAACGACATCCTACTCCAGCATTACATGTTTTTATTAGTGTAGAACGCCGTGTGTTCCTGGTCATCTGGGTACATTGCTATCTGGTTATAACCTGAAAAAGCATCCATAAACTTCATTAGCTCGTGTCCTGCAGTATTATCCACCAGCTGGTCAATGTGCGGCAATGGGAAGTTGTCCTTCAGGCAAGCTGTGTTGAGGTCCATAAATTCTATGCACAACCGTCAAATTCTGTTTAGTTTCTTCACCAGTACTGGGTTAGCTACCCATTGTGGACAGAGTGCCTCCTGGATGAGCTTGTTGTCCAGCAATTTCTTTACCTCCGTGGTCAGGGCTTTGTACTTGTCTGGTCCATACTTCCTTCTCTTTTCTCAGATGGGCCTCCTCGTAGGATCGATATTTAATCAATGGCATGCATGTTCGAGAGAGATTCCCGTCATATCTTTGTGAGACCATGCAAAATACGTCCAGGTTGGATTTGAGGAATTCCTCCATCTCACTCCTGTAAGGCTCCTGTAACTTAGAACCTATAAAAAGTTCTAAGTCACTCCTGCTGGGATCCAACTGGATAGCTCTGAGTTCCTCCACTGGGGTAGCTCGCCTCTTTTTGCTCTTCCACCTCGGGTCTAGGGTGAATCCTTCACAGCTCAGCTCGTCCTCCTCCTGCATAGGCTCGTAGCCCGCTCGGGGTTCGAGATCTTTGTCTCTTCCTTCATTCGGTGCAGGTTCGCGGACCTCCTCAAGTTTTCACGTAGCTGAGCTGTTAGGCGCATCATTCGGTTGGCTACCATCTACGTCCATGAGCACCGCTTGTTGGGGGACATCTGATTGTACTTGGGCGATCTCCGATTCCTCTAGCTGGTTGTCCACCTCCATTAACTCAGTTTCCACTGAGATGACATCGAGGATGTTCGGCTTGTCTGGTGAGTGTTGCAGTTCTTCTTCATACACGAGTACTTGCGTCAGTAGCTTTTTTATATGCAACAAACACTCCTTAGTTTTTTTCTGATCGCCTGTTATAGTACCTGCGCCTTTAGGAGTTAGAGATTTAAGGCAGTAGTAGTAGGTTGAACAGGCTACTTTGAATTCAGATATAAAAGGACGACCAAGGAACCCGTTATAGGATGACTGCTGATCTACAACTAGGAAATCTATCAACCTAGTGAGCCTCCTTTCCGGGTCCTCGATCGATACAAGTTCGATCGACAACATAATCATACCTACAGAGATGGTTACAGCTTCTCCAAACCCCACTATCATGTGATTACAATCCTCTATGTACGACTCGTAATCTCCTAGCAGATCTAGGGTACTCTTAAATAATATGTTGGTGTAAACTCCGGTGTCCACGAGCAGGCGGTGGACTTTTATGTTCATGATGTTGGCACCAACTAGTCGTTGTGCGGTGTGAGGATCCCGTCCAAGTCTGCTTGGGAGACTGTCAGCTCCGCAATAGGTTTGGAGCTGGTCTTGGCACTTGAACTTCCTTCCTGAACTTGGTGTATGGCCTATAGATCTGCTTTTCTCTGTCTTTTTTATGCCGGAGGTCTTCCATCTGCTACTCCACCAGCAGGTCCGACTTGTTTCTCCAGGACCATGATTTCTCTATTGGGCTCTTGTTGTGTAGGAGACGGAGGAGGCCTGCGTCTGTTTTGCCTTGGACGACGGTCTTCGTCTTCCTCTTCGTCCTCCTCCCTCCTGGCTTGCCTCTGTCTCTTGACCGGGGCTTTCTTGACGAATTTGGCTAGCTTGCCATCTTTGTAAAATTTCCACAACTGCTTCAACAAGTCTCGACACTCACTAGTGAAGTGTCCGATACTTTGGTGGTACGCGCAGTATTTGTTGGGGTTGAGCTTGCTACAATCCTGTCTGATCTTTCTCGGCTCGTTCAACATAGCTCTGTCCTTGACTGCCGTAAACACATGGTCGATAGATACATTCAGCACTTGATTTAAATTTTTTTTAACTCGGCACCATCTCCAAAAGATTTCAGATTCCTTAGAGCTTTATATGCGCCCCCAGCTTTTTTGCCCCCGGTCTACTTCTCCTCTGTGTCTTCCCCTATCTCATTTTGGAGAGCTTCTTGCATAACAACGTTAACTCCTGCCTTATGCCTGAATTCTACATAGGTTTTTTGACAGGACATGTGCATCTCCTTCCACAATTTGTCCCCTTCTTCAACCCGGCCATGACTGCCATAATTTTTGTGTCCTCGCTTACGGGCTCGCCTTCTAACAAGATTTTGTCGAACCTTTCCAAGTACTGTTGGTCCGACTCCTCATTCCCCTGATTGATATTTGTTAGCCCGTGCTTTTGGGTGAGGTATGTCCAGTAACCCGAGAAGCGTGACAGGAACTCCCGTGTGAGCTGTCTAAATGACTGAATTGACCTCGGAGCAAATAATGAGAACCATATGTGAGCTCGGTCTCCGAGGGTTAGTGGGAAGTTCCTGCACTGTGTGGCGTCAGTTGCTCCCATGGAGATCATAAAGTCTTAGTACTTTGACACATGCACTTTTGGATCAGACTCTCCCTCATATACATCCATTGCCAGGAATTTGATCTTTTTCTGGACTGGTGCTTTGAGTATGGCAGATGCTAGAGGTGATGCCAGGAGTGTGTTCGAGCCTGCTCCATCGCTTTTGGCAGCTACCTGCATTTGTAGATCTTCAATGGTCTTTTTCAGCATGGCCAACTCATCTTTGTGTACCACCTCCTGTGGAGGCTGTTCAAGGATCGTATGTCTCGTGTACGTATGACCCCACAGTCCCTCACTCTAGGGTGGTCCAGCTGTGATTTGCCGGAACTGCTGAGCACCATTTGGATCTAACCTGTTAGAGACTGGTCTTAGCAACCTATCGTGCGCGGACCTATGAGTGTGTAAGTCTAAATCTTCTCTCCTCACCGGGAGTAGTGGTGCTGGTACAGACTCTTAGGCCCGTTTCTTCGTGCCTTCTCCCCAACCTGTCTCGAAGAGTGCCCCAGGGTTGTTTAGTTATGATGCTTTCAGCTTGGCTCCTAGTTCGCCTACCTTGTAACCTAAGCCGGTCACTCATTTTGGCCTTTCCCGTGGCCTATTGGTGGCGAGCTATCTCACTGCTCGCCTTCTGTTTGCCCCGAAGCTCGCCTGCTTTATCCCTTGGTTGGGAAGAGTGTGAACGCCTTGTCTCTCGATCCCGGGCTATGTTGGTGGGAGTGTTAGCTCCTTGAGAGTTACGTACCCAAGTGTAGGTTGATTTCAAGTAATAAAATTTCTCGGGAGACCGAGTGTCGAACCACAGGGAGATTTGGAAGAAAAAGATATTATCTAGTTGAGAGGTTTAAATAAAGTAACAAAATACTAGAGCTTCGGGATTCCACTTTAGATAAAAATACTAGCGTTATGATCTTGGTTATCTTTGATAACTCAATCGAAATCTAACAATCAAGTGATTTCAATCGGAAGATATAACTTTGAGCACATATAATACTTTTGAAAAGTACCTTTAGAAATTCGAACAAGTTTATAAAATCAATAGTTGATATGTAAAACTAAGCATTTGTTGTGCCAATAAGTCTACAACAAATCAAAGTAATGACACATCAAAACCTCTCTTAAGAACTCTTCAAATGACTAAAGGATTGAAACTTTGAAAATCTTTATTGAATAACCAAGAACATTACTAATACTTTACTAAAGCTTCATCCCTAACTCTAGTAAAATATTTAGCTACTCATACTAATACAATAAGAACTCATATTTCTAAGAGAGATACTAGACTAAGATAGAAGGATTACAAGGAAAATGGGATGCCTTCAAGGGTTGCTAAAGGGCTCTTTATATAGGCCTCCAAATAGTGAATCATGAAGACTTTAGGAACCAATTCACGTGGCCTGTAAACATCAGTAATTTAATTGCCCTTGCCGTCTGAATTTCATCTTGACTTCTGAATGAAAGTTGTAGACCGTTGGATTAGCTTTCCAAGGAATCTAAGATCTCCAAAATTGGATCTGTAGATTGTGAGTTATGACCATAATAGTGGAGTTGGTAAAACTGGATTGTTTTTCTCCGCGAATTTATGGTGGTCTATTGAAAAACAGATATCTCAGCTTGCACAAAATCAACGCCTTTAATATTTCTACTGTGTCTTGATGAATTTCTTGTCTAACCAATGGATTTGGTCTTGTGTAAATTGGACTTTTGTGTGATTTATGGTGAATTATTTCCCAACATGTGTACTGAGATGGCGGAATTTTGAAGCCCTGCATTGATTGTCATTTTGACCATTGAAGCCGGAACTTTTGACACTTGAGCCCTGAAGACAAGTTGTAGAGCAACGAATTAGTGATCAAATACAACTGGAATTGGTTCAATTGGTTTAGTGAGGCTCCAGATACTGTTCAAATACGAAAATGTGTTTTGAGTCCAAACATTGGACAGAATTGGAGTCTTCACTTATGAGTACAAATACAATCCAAACATGTAAAATTGGATCACTAAAGTGTCTTAAGTATTTAGTACATTGTCTTAGGTGTTCAATATCATAAAATTTGGATAAATATAACTCCACTTAAGACCTCAACAATATACAATAGACATAATGGTTAGGTTGAATTATACATATGCTTCTTATTTAAATAGAAAACATAAATACTTATAACTAATTAGAAAGTGTGAAATTATATATAAATACGCTAAACAATACATTATAGTACACAAAATAATACACAAAATAGGTAAAAAACATGCATACTTAAACGCTAATCAGGGAGCAGGTTGGGTAGTGGGCTGTAGGTCGGCGAGCTATTGTTGCATGCGGTCCTCCTGGAGTAGAGCGATAGTTCGCTCTAGCTCGTTTGGATTCTGGAGTACAAACTGGACTACCGGGTCTAGCCCGTCTTGTAGAGTAGTTGGGGCACACATCTTGGTAGTAGCTCGCCCAGGAGCTCGCTGGCGGGAAGATTCTCTGTCAGCGTGATTTCTTCGGGACCCTGGTCCTTTCCACCTCCTGGTTGTGGATGAGGTATTTGTGTTCTCGCGAGACATATTTTAGCAGTGTAGGGTAGTTCGTCTTCAACAATTTTTCAGGAATATGATGGTAGTGTTCTTTCTAGCCTTGTGTGTAAATGATTTTTCCAGAATTTGGTTAAATCACAAACACACATGCATTTAGATCTTTCCTTTCTGGGTGTATTGTTTATAATTTCTGGAAATTGTTTGTCTTCTTCAAACCTTCAAAGGTATCCTTCAAATCTTCAAGTGTTGTTCTTCAATTTTTCCAAGAATACCTTTCAAACTCTCAAATTTTCTGATAATCGGAGGTTCGGACCCTCCTTCAAGCACCAAATTGTTGGAAGAATTTCTTAATAGTAATGTTTATGTAGCTGATTAAAAATCTGATTCTTCCAAACAATAATCAAGATTGAATTAAAGAGAGAATTTGCTAGTGGGAGAAAGTAGAGAGATATTTTTCTTGTGAATAATAAACTTAGAGAGAGAAATGAGTGTACAAGAGACCTATTTATATGTTTGCATGTGGTGAGGTGACATGTTTTAAGTTTAAATAGCCTAATAAACTGACATGTGTCCTAACACATGTCTCTTTAGCCACCTCTTATGCTTTAATTACATTGCTTTCATCCTACTACACTACTATTGTAGACCTACTTAGTTGTTGCTCCATACTCCGAGTAGGGTGAGCTTCTTTGCCTTGTGCTATTTCGAGGTCCAATGCTTTTAGTGAGGGGTGATCTCTTGTCTCCTACTCTAGGCGAGCTCTTGGCGAGCTCCCTCTTTCTGTTGTGTTGACCGGTCAATGGATGATGACGTGATTTTGGCCACTTGGAGCGAGCTACTGGGCAAGTTATTAAGCATTGAGCTTTTAATCATGTTAACTCTTACTAATAAATTCGCTTTAGTTCGCCTATCAACAGGAATAAAAATATTAATCTTTTTAATTCAACAAAATAAATTAGCCTTAATAATGTTTTGATGTAATATTGTTAATGTTTTGCATTGATGTAATATTGACTATGTTATTAAAATTTAAATATATGGATTTATTGTAATTTTAAATATATATATTAACTTTATCATTTAATTTAAAATAATGTTAATTGTTTTTATTACACTAATACTATTAAACAAACACAGTTCAATGAAATAACTAATACAATTAAAAAAGAGGCACACTCCTGTGAAATGTTTCACACCGTGAAACATACTATAAATAGCAACTAAACAAACATTCACCCAATATCACCACAGCCCACTTTGTTCTTAGTTGCGGAGCTGCATACCTTCTCCAGCGCCCCCGCAAAAAACCTCTAGTCCTCACTAAAACTCATGGCCCACCCTCATGCCTACTTATCTCGTACACATATGCAACACGTGAATTACTTATATCTCTTCACAAGAGTTTTAAAGATTGCGAACTCCATGTGATATATATTCATAGTGTTGAGTAATTAGTCAAGTGGAGCATATTAGTGTTGAACATATTCAGGGCATTGAGGTACATTTTATTTTTACTGTAACACACATTTATTTTAATTGTAACACATATTTACTCTCCCAATTTGTGTTACTATATGTACAAGTGCGTGTTATTGTAAAGATAAAACGTGTGTTACTATAAAAATAAATATGTATTTTTAATTTAATTATCATCCATTTTAATTTAGGGTTTATTAGTTCATGTAATAACACATTTTTTTTACTATTTTACATGCATTATTATATAAAAAAATAATTATTTCTGTACAAATAATTAAATATTTATGAAAAAGTAATATTTTTTTCTTATAGCAACACACATTTTAATCTTATATTATGTGTATTCTACAAAAATAAATGAATATATGTAAAATAACAACATTTTATAAGATAGTAACACACATTTGCTCTAATAGTAACACATATTTGCTCCTTAGTTTGTGTTAATAAATGTGCAAGTCCGTGTTACTATATGGGCAAATGCGTGTTACTGTAAGACAAAATGTACTTTTACAAGAATAAATATGTATTTTTTAATTTAATCATCATCCTTTTAAATCTAGCTATATTGATTCTTATATTAACACATTGTTTTTACTATTTTATATGTGTTATTATATAAAAAATAAGTATTTCTATACAAGTAAATAAATATTTATGAAAAATAAATATTTTTTTTATAGTAACACACATTTTACTCTTATATTATGTGAAAACTTCTCTGTCAGTTTCACCACTATCCTCTATATTATCATCGACAATACTATTGTTCACATATTTATTTTTTTGATCTCTGTGCACACTGTACAAAAGGAGATGCATACAACTGAAATAAGACTCAACTAAAAGAAAATCAGAGAAGATAGTGATATTTGATTAGGATAATATTTGCATTAATTTCACGTTGTCATGATTATTGAGAGTGTTGTAAGCATTTATGACCTTAATTGTTATCTATTGAATACTAATCCATTTTGTACAGACTCGTATATTTTGTAGGTAAAATGGATGAAAAATAATAAAAAAATGAGCAACAATTTAGGCTTACCATGAGGAATCGAGCAAGATGCGGGGTAGAGTAATCTAGTCAAGAGAAGAGCTTAAATAAGTTTGTATGTGTTGAGGATACGAGAAGAAAGGAGACAAAAATAAAAATGGTGAAGATAGGTTTAGGTTGAGCTCAAATGGACTTAGTCGAGCGCCAAACGGTTTGTACATGTGGGGCCGATCCCCGGGCGCCTGATCCATTCATTTGATAGGTTTTACATATGATTCTCTACATTTGTATGGTTTGATTTTAAAAATGATAAAGAATTGGATTTAAGCTCTTAGTTAGTGAAGTTTCTCTTTTAAATAATTTTTATTGATTTGCTTTTAAATTGGTAAGATAGTATTAAGGTATCCTACATCGGTAGTGAGTGTGGTCTTGGGTGGGCTTATAAGCCTGGGCAATCATCTCACTTACAACCTGGATTTTAAGTGTAAAATTAGACCTTCATACATGGTATCAGAGCCACCTCTCAACTCGATATGTGGATCCACATGTGGAATCACGTGTCGAGCCTGATGAGCCTCTTACATGAAGGAGGGTATTAAGGTATCCCACATCGATAGTGAGTGTGGTCTTGGGTGGGCTTATAAGCCTGGACAATCCTCTCACTTAAAACCTGAGTTTTAAGTGTAGAGTTAGGCCTTCATACAAATAGTTCTTAATTTCTTTTAATTGCTTGTAGTGTGATGAATTCTCTCTCGATTGTAGTTAAATTAGTTCAATTAGTCATTGACTAAATTTTTTATGCTTTGGGTGATAGAGATTATGGATTGATTTATGTGTTTACTTTATTTTATAGTTTGATAGCATTGAATTAGATGATTGATTGAACCTTATGTGTGAATTTTTTGATGTTACTGCTTTGATTTAATTGATAATATATGAGAATTGAGCTAATTAATAGTAATGTGCACCAAATATTTGTGTTAATGTCAATTAGACATTGAGAAATGCTAATAGGTTAGAACTAATCTAATTAAGTATTGAGCTTCAAATGAGAGTTTAGATGCTTAATAAGGTAGTGCTTGCCTAATTCTATTATCTTATGCAATGCATATAACTGTAGGATGAATTAATGTGTTAGTTAATAATTGAAGTTTCCCAAAGCATACACTCAATCTCATGCACTTCTAAGAAAGTTAGATTAGTTTACCTACCAATGTATAATTTAACTTTCACTTTAGTAGTTGTATGCTAGGAACCTGAACTTGCACTTTAATAATTCTTAGATTGATTAAAATTGTGTGATCAACATATCAAACGAGTCTCGCTTTTAGTCTTCATAGGTTCGATATTTTACTTGGTCATTGTCTTCTTACACAACGACCATGTACACTTGCGTGACATCATATTTGGCAGTCGAATATTCAACCATTTGAAACAAAAAAAATAAAAAAATTAATTGCAATTATATTTACTGAATTAATAACAGATGAAAAATCTGAGAAGGGATCAAATTTACTAAATTAATAACTAAAAATGATATATCTTAGAAGGGCTTACATTTTTTACAAAAAATTATATACAAATTTCTACCATACAAATATCTATTTTTGAAAAATTAGTTGGTCTAAATTGGGTCGGGTCGGATTTGGACATTTTTTTTAAATTCGCGCAACTTGTATTTTTAATTTTTTTCGCTCCCAGGTATGTTACAATTTGGGCAAACACATGTTACTTTAAGACAAAATGTGTGTTACAATCAGACTAAACATTGTTTTTTACACATAGTCATTTATTTTTGTAAAAATAAATATTTTTCATAAAATGTAACACATATATATGTTACATTATATGTGTAACACATATTTTTTCTTAATAAAAATACATTTTATCCTATAGCAACACATTTTTGCTCATATAATAACACGAATTGAGGAGCAAATATGTGCTACAATTAGAGTAAATGTGTGTTACTACAAATGTGCGTTACAATTAGCGTAAATGTGTGTTACATTTAGAGTAAAATGTGTGTTATAATAAGAGTAAATGTGTATTACAATTAGAGTAAATGTGCGTTACTCTATATACAAATATTTATTTGTCCTTAGAAAAATATATATTGTATTTTATATAACATATGTAAGGTATTAAAGGATGTATTAGTATATGAACAACATAATTTCAATAAAGAGAATAAAAAATAAATTAAGTAACACATATTTATATTTGCAAAAATACATATTTTCCTTATAGTTACTTGAAAAGTATAAAAAAAATTAATTTTTTAAGAACTAGTAACACAGATTTTACCTAATAGTAACACACATTTACCCAAATTGTAACATACCAGTGAGCGAAGAAAATTAGAATTAAAAGTTGTGTGAATTTTGAAAAACAAGCTCAAAACTGACCCGACCCGGTTTAGATCCACAAATTTTTCAAAAATGAATATTTTTACGGTAGAAATTTTTATAGAAGTGTTACTCTACATTTTTCAACAGTGCCCTATAGCATATCCATAGAAATTAAATTGTTTTTTTCTTATTTATTTTACACGTCTGGTGACTGGACACAAATTAGAAAAATATTGTAAATAGGTGGAATGAATTTAGGTGAATCGTGCATATTAGTTATTTTACTGAGTTCACTGGACTGCTTCATTCGTTCCAAAACTATTTTCACATTTGTCTTATTTGGACGTATAACTCTAGTTTCACATATCTAAAAAAGAAAAAAAATTTCACACTCACAAAAGTCAATAAAATACACATTTTTTATTTTATTATTTAACTTTACACTCACATACTTACTTTACCTTGATTTACATGCTCATGACAATTATGAAAATAGTCTTGGGAGAGGGAGTAATATTTTATATTTTAGTCATTTAGACAACAACTTTTATAAGAAACCACTATTATATAATATATATATATATATACCTTAGTTTTATATACACCATCTGCACTCTATAATTCAAGTGTATTTTTAAAAATTGGCATTATTTATTATTAAAAAGTCCCACGTATTATTATTCAAAAGTGAAATTTTAAAAATACTATTTTCAATAATAATGTGTAATTTTTCAATTATATTTTGTACTCCCTCTGTCCCACTATAAGTTGTTCATTTTGTCATTTTCGTCCGTCCCACTATATGTTGCTCATTTGCATTTTTACATTTTTTGAAAACTACTATTCACTTCCTTATTATTATTATTTTCAATACTTTTTACCATATTCCTATTATTTTTTCATTTTTCCCCATAACATCACATGTACTATATTAATATTTTTATACACTTCTTAATACTCATGCCCAAAAAATATATGCAACTTACAAAAAACGTAATGAGTATAATTTTTCAAAAGTAAATTTAAGTACATGGTGCACTTGATTCATAAGAAACTTACTCAGTATAAATAAATACTCCCTCCGTCCCATTATAAGTTGCTCATGTTGCCATTTTCGTCCGTCCCACTATATGTTGCTCATTGCTTTTTTACCTTTATTGAAAACTACTATTCACTTCTTTATTATTATTTTCAATACTTTTTACACTATCTTCATTACTTTTTCACTTTTCTCCATCACTTCACTTATACTTTTTCCATCACATCACTTATACTTTTTCATTTTTACCTTAATTCGTATGCACAAAAGTAACGAGCAATTTATAGCGGGACTGAGGGAATATTAGATTGTCATTGTAAAAAGAAAAAAGAAATCATACAAGAAAGAAAAGAAAAGCGTCACGTGGACAATTGACCTCCGAAGCCCAAAACAGAAACCGCTCCTCCGGGGCTAATTTCGAGATTTCACAGTTTTAAAGCGGTGTTGTTTGAAATTTCGAAAAGGTTTGAATTTCAAAAATTGTTGCCGTTGTGATGCTTTCTTCATCGGGTATATAGATCAATTCCGCCTCTCGCTTACTCAAACCCTCCAATCTTGTCTGTAAAATCTCCAATCCTAATCCGAGAGAGAGAGAGAGAGAGAGATAAGAAGAGAGAGAGAGAAATGGAAGAGAAGCCGAAATCTGCAATGGAGGCATTCGAGAAACTTGAGAAAGTGGGGGAGGGGACGTATGGGAAAGTGTACAGAGCACGCGAGAAAGCAACCGGCACAATCGTCGCCCTGAAGAAGACCCGTCTCCATGAGGACGAAGAAGGAGTCCCACCCACCACTCTTCGCGAGGTTTCTTTGCTTAGAATGCTTTCCAGAGATCCTCATGTCGTCAGGTATAACTGTCTGTTTACTCTTGTCAATTCGTTAAGCTTATAGATCGATTTCCGCAGAACATCCCTGTGCGATTGTTCGATCGGATTCTACGTTTTTTGTTGCGTTTTCATTTATTGCATATTATTTGTGGATTATGCCAATTTTCTTCTTGATAAGGTTTTCCGTTCGTGCCCTCGGATATTTTCTGATGTTTCCCTTAGTTAATGTGTTTGGGGTTTTACTCCGATTAATTTGATGCTTGACATTCCTGTGGATGTTGAAATTGAGCGTTTTGCCTTTTGTTGGTTTTCATCTTGTTTTGGTTCGTTTCTAATGGGATCTAGGGTTGGTTCCATTGATTTCCTCACGTGAATCTGAGGAATAATGTGATACATAGTAGCTGTGACTATAAACGAATTTAGTGAATAATCTGCTTATAATCAATCTATCTTCTCTTAGGCAGCGTTTTCTTGGAGCAAAATATGCACCTACTTCCTTTAACATTTTTGTTATATAGTTTGCAACTCATTTCAGTTACAAATATTCACAGATTGATGGATGTGAAACAAGGCCAGAATAAGGAAGGCAAGACAGTGCTATACCTGGTGTTTGAGTACATGGACACTGATCTCAAGAAGTACATCCGCAGCTTCAGGCAGAACGGCCAACATATTCCACCTGGAATTGTCAAGGTTCAACTCTTATTGACCTCGAGGTTTATTACAGATATTCTTAGTTCAAATTATGTTGCCTCTTTTTCCTAATATCTTTTTTGTCCACAATGTCAGTGTTTAATGTACCAGCTTTGCAAAGGTGTTGCCTTCTGCCATGGTCATGGTGTCTTGCACAGGTAGTCAATGTCCTTCATCTTTCTTACATTGGCTTCATTAATCATAGTCCTTGTTTCTGAGCTTGTTATGCAACTGTTTAGGGATCTCAAACCTCATAACCTTTTGATGGATCGAAAGACCATGATGCTTAAGATAGCTGATCTTGGATTAGCTAGAGCTTTCACTGTGCCCATCAAGAAGTACACTCATGAGGTACTTTCTTCCATACCTTTCTCTCACTGCAGTATCTTTTTTAAAATATCATATGCAGTTGGTAAACCAATGCTAATTTGCTATATTTGCAGATATTGACCCTGTGGTATAGAGCTCCTGAGGTGCTTTTGGGTGCTACTCATTACTCCCCTGCTGTGGATATGTGGTCTGTCGCATGCATATTTGGTATGGAAGAACTTAAAGCCATCCACTGATCATTCTATTCTTGTTCAATGTGAACTTGGTATATTGAGAATTCATGTTTAAAGCTGAAACAAGTTTCTTGATTTGAATCCCAGCTGAACTGGTGACAAATCAAGCAATCTTTGCTGGAGACTCGGAGCTGCAACAGCTTCTGCACATTTTCAGGTTGTTAAAAGATAGATTCCTTTATTTGTATGATTCTTTTGCTACTTTTTATACTTAATGAAATTGTTATTGATTGAGGCAGATTGTTGGGAACTCCAAATGAAGAAGTTTGGCCCGGAGTTAGCAAGTTAGTGAACTGGCATGAATACCCACAATGGAGTCCAAAGCCATTGTCTACGGCTGTCCCTGGTCTGGACGAGGATGGCCTGCACCTCTTATCGGTGAGTGTCTTGCTTCATTTGTTATAACTCCACGAGAAGTTATGCATTAATCCTTGTGCTAATCGTTCTGAGATTTCTGGTAAACTTGCAGGAAATGCTGCACTATGAACCATCAAGGAGGATTTCAGCAAAGAAAGCTATGGAACATCGCTATTTTGATGATCTTGACAAGTCCAATCTCTGAAACTTCACCGAATTTCATGATGGATCGGGTTTATTTTGCTTGCTTCTCTCGAGCATGATCCTTAACCAGGCAATTTATTGCTTAATTTTCAGAAAACTATTATCTAGTTCCGAGGAAACTGTAGCATCTATTTTAGCTTATTAGTTACTACAATTGACAATGAATTTGTTTACATTTTGCATTACTTTGTTCATCCAAGTTTATGTTATTTACCTTTTTCCAATTTATTGGTTCAAATGATCTCTTTGAAGCTTCATTGGATTTGTGCTCAAGTTAAATTTCAACCAACTTTTAGTCTGAATGAATTTCAACTAACTTTGATTTGTATCAGTATAATTCGAACTTGATCGAGAGCCCTGTTTTGAAAACTTTGAACAATAAAATTCAAAAAACCCAAGATTATTTCTTGGATTGCCCTAGCAAATAACAATTACGTTGTAAAATTCACGAAAATATTCTGATCAAAATCTTTAAAACGAGGGTTCACAATTTATTTAAATGAAGACACAAAGTCCATGGGCCTGAAATACTAAGTAAACTAAAATCAAAATCAAATCTAAACAAATCTGCAGCAAACAAGGAAATTATGTGAATATGCGCTCTATCTATCCATTTTTTTCTTCTCCTAACATAAATTTTGCTGGGCGTGGTCTCATCATTAGAGGTGGTCATTCGATCGGTTCGATAAAAAATTGGATCGAACCAAAATAACCGAATTTATTTTTAGTATGAATCGAACCTAATCAGATTATGGTTTGGACCGAATTGAACCGAGGTTCGGCCAACTCGGTCCAAAAAAGTCAAGAAGTCAAGAAAGTCACTATATTTACATATAGGTTCAAGAAAGTCACTATATTTACAAATAAGTTCAAAAAATGTGAAATATTTGCATAGAAGCACATTTTTTTCTGCACAGTAGCACTTTTTTTTTTTCTGCACATCACCTCTTTGTAAATATAGTGACTTTTTTGAACATATAGTCACCCATAATACTACATCATATTATCATTAAATTTATTTCAACAGTAACAAATTAAAGAGATTCAATATAAATTTAATCATATTTAAATAAACACAACACAATTAAGTTTAATAAAGTTCGCAATATAATTTAATAAAGTTCATTAAAATTCAAAGTTTTATACAATATTTATTTAATAAAGTTCATCACAATTCAATGTTTAACACATCATTAATTTATATATATATATAATATAATTTAATTAATATTTTCTTAATTAAAATTCGATCCATTCGATTTTTTAAGTCTATTCAGTTCTGGTGATTCAGAATCGGATCGAACCGAGTAGATCGAATTTTAAAACTTCAGGATCGAAAACCAAACCGAATTTTTTACGACCGAATTTTATCTGTTCGGTTCGGTTTTTCAGTTATATGAACACCCCTATTCATCATCACCCCATCAGCAAAATGAACCTCGTCCTCGATATTGAGTTTTGGAAATCGGGAACGTATATCCCTCTGATTCTCCCATATTGTGTCATCTTTATGAAACCCCTTCCAATGTACCAGCACCTCTTGCGTAGTTCGTGTTCCTTGGCTAACTGTTCTATAATCATGCACCTGTTGAGGCTCGCACATGAGAACTCCTTCAACTGTGTATGGGAAGAGTCGGTTGGGTGCTGTCCTCTGGACCCACCTTGCGCCTTAGCAAAGAAAGATGGAACACTGGGCGATTCTGGACCCCTCCGGCAGGCTCAATCGGTACGCCACTGCCCCTATCTTGGCCTCGACTTGAAATGGCCCATAGTACTTGCTAGCCAACTTTTGATTAAATCTCTTGGACACTGACTGCTGGCGGTAAGGTTGCAATTTCTGGTAAACCCAATCGTCTACTTCAAATTCTTCGTGGCGACATTTTGCGTCTGCATATTGTCGCATGCGGTTCTGCGCTTGCTCAAGATTAAAGCGTAACTCATGATGCGTCACGTTCTTGCAATTGTATGTCTACCTCATGGACTGATGTTGATCCCGGTTCGTGTGGCAGAATATGGGCAGCTGGTTGGCCGTACACTGCTTCGAACGACATCATGTCAATTGAGCATTAGTACGTGGTGTTGTACCAATATTCAGCCTATGCTAAATGTTTTTCCCACTCCTTTATTAAATGAAAAACACCAAAGGTACTGCTCAAGACAGCGGTTAACTACCTCCGTTTACCCGTCGGTTTGTGGATCATACGAGGAGCTCATCCGAAGTTGAGTACCTTGTAAATTAAAAAAGTTCACACCCAAATACACTAAGAATTCCTGATCCCTATCCGATACAATAGTGGTTGGGATACCGTGCAGACAAACGATATGACGCATTAACACATCCGCAATCTCTTTAGCAGTGAAGGGGTAGCTGATTGCCACAAAATGAGTGTACTTCGACATATGATCAACCACTACTAGAATAGTGTTCTTTCCCTTTGATCTCGGAAGTCCCGTAGTAAAATTCATGGAAATTTCACTCCAAACTTGCGTTGGAATGAGCAGAGGCGAGAGTAGGCCCACTGGTCGTTGACTATCAGATTTATTTCTTTGGCACACGTTGCAAGCGTGAATGAACTCTGTGACCTGCCATTTCAAACCCTCCCATTGGAACAGCTGTTGAAGGCGTTTTGACGTTCGTAGTATCCCGAAATACCCCCCAAAAGCAGATTCTTGGAACTCCCGAATGAGCTGTTCACGGGTGGTCGTCTTAGGAACCCATACTCGACCGTTTTGGACTAGACATCCATTTCAAATGCTGAAACCAGTGGCACCAGTTTCTCCCTTAAGTAGGCCCTGTAGAATCGGCCCATATTATTGGTCGTTAAGAGTTTCTTGTGCGATTTGATGCCAAATTCCAGATGTCACAACAATGACTACAAGCGCTGTCAAAGAGTGCACGTCATTGAGTTCCGATAGTGCCTCAATTACAAAAATAAAATCGCTTGAGACTTCTCTACGTGACAACGCATCATCCGCGTTATTCTCCTTTCCAGGTCGATACACTCTTGTAGTCAAATCCAACCAATTTTGCTATCCACCTCTGTTGTTCCCGTGTAGTTATTCGTTGTTCCAGC